>UFQX01001392.1:14030-50723 GCA_900497675.1 Arapaima gigas | reverse complement strand
GTGTGTGTGTGTGTGTGTGTGTGTGTGTGTGTGTGTGTGTGTGTGTGTATGAGTGTGTGTGTGAGTGAGTGTGTGTGTGTGTGTGTATGAGTGTGTGTGTGTTTGTGTTTTGTCTGTTTTTATTTATATTAACGGTGAATTTCTGGCCCAGTGTTTGGGGATAATTCTTTTAGGCTCCATCCTGTATTTATATCATGCTCACGTCTGTCTGTGGAACAATAAGGACTTTGTGCTCTTTGCACCTTTTTTACTATGATTTTGTCTCGTTGTGAGTCGGTCGACTTATTGATTTAGTATTTTAGAGGCGGCTGGAGTTTCGCTCAGGGACTGAGCTGAGCTCCTCGCTGCTCTTCAAGGCTTTGCCCTGCAGATGTGACTTCTTGCACGTGTTCGTTCAAATGAGTCTCCTTTGCAAAGCTGCTGCACACTGACCCACTGGAGGTGGAACTGATTCCCAGGGGGGGACCTGCCGTTGAACCATCAAGTTGTGCGTGCAACGGATCTCGGCCGCAGTGGTTCTCGCTGAGCAGGAGGCAGCAGGTGACGTGGGGCTGTGTGAACCTCATCTGACCCTTGAAAGCGCTCAAACGCGCCGGATGACCTACAGACCCCCGGCCACAGTCCCCACGTGGCGGCGGGCAGATGGGCCCTGTTTACCAGGACAGGCGCAGGAAAGTGAGTGTGAAAGTGAGAGCAGGGGTGGCTGAGGTTTCAGACTTTTTCCATGTCTCTCGGTATGAGTGTCACGAAACTTCAGCTGATATGCAAAAGTGACATTTAAGGTGGTTGGTGCCACTGGGTACCTTCACACGTAGGACAACATCCTGCATGTGAGACACTGACGATGCGGAGACGTTCTCAGAGCCCCTCGACTGGCATGGAGGAGTTACATTTAGGAAATAATTTGTATATTTTCAGCGTAAAGAATATTCTTCATGTCGCTGCTGCTGCCCTCACCTAGTATTAAGGCCAAGAAACACGTAAAATTCCTGGATCTGGGCTTCCCTCCACAGGCTGTAAGGCGCCTCATGGTGACTGACTGATTTCAGCAACACAAATGGGGCAGAAATACTTTGTGGCTGAAACCATCTTGTTGGGCTTTTTCACTTGTTCAAGACGTGCAAACTCATCAAATCAGACGTTTCCGTTGCGCGAGGAGCTCGGCAGCGAAACTCTGAACCGGGACAACGCTCCGGATCCCAGTGGCCGGGGGGGGTAAACCGGTGCGGCGCAGTCTGTGTGGCGGGAGGGACACGTGCCGCTTGCTCCTGTGAACAAACCGGTCAGCTGAGATTTTTGGTCCGGCGGAAAAACATCCATCCGTCCAGGAGTAATAACCGCGTGTCCAGTGCAGCGGTTGTGGGGTCTGAGACAGTCGAGGTGGGAAATGTCACAGATGTGACACCAGTCCATCCCATAAAAACACAGTGACATGCAAAAACGCCAGTGACAGTGGGATATTATGTGTATTTGTGTGGATTTTATTTTTATTTTATTTCCAGGAAAAACCCCTGATGCTGAAAGTGCAGAAATCGCAGCCTCTGTGCTGCCGTGAGAAGAGTCTCTGACAGCCGGGAGGTTAGTGAGGGCCAGGATACAGTGTGAACGACACAAGTTGGCCTGCACCCTCCCACCCCCCCTCTTTAGGGCACGTTAGTGACACAGATTATGCAAATGAGACGAGGGAGTGGAAGCCACGAAACAGCCCCCCGCCTCCTTTCCCGCGTCAGGGACGTGTCTCAGGCGTGTGTTTTACTCCCAGATCACGCAAACATAAACACCCGGCGGTGAAAACAACAGCGCAGAAGCTGCTAATACGTTATTAACACCAGTTTTTATCACCTCACGCATATCGTTCATTCGCCTCCCTTCAAAAAGCCTTCCTGAAAAAAGTTCAGTGTGATCAGAGAAGAATTACAGAAGCTTTATAATAATAATAATAATAATAATAATAATAATAATAATAATATAGTGCGAGACCTGAGAGGAGAGGAGTTACTGGCTGAGGTGCCCAGCAGGTTAGAGCTCCTTGTGACCCCCCACCACCACTGGGCCACCCCCCATGGTGAACTTCCTGCCGCTGTACAAAGACGACAGTGTGGTGGACAGATAGAGGATGGAGACAACGGTGATGGTGACACACACACTCCTGTTTGGGCTCAGTAGTCTGCGTTTCTGCCCTAGATTCCCATGTACAAAACATCTCCAGCATAGAAGAGAAGCAGAATTATGTGCAAAGCAGGAAGGTAAAGAAAACCAGGGGATTCTGTGCTCCACACACACACACACACACACACACACAAACACTCTCACACACACTCACTCACTCACTCACTCACACACACACACACACTCTCACATACACACACGCACACTCATATACACGCACACACACACACACACTTATACACACACACACACACTCACAGTCATTCACACACAGACACACACTCTCACACACTCTCACACACACACACACACACACTCACTCACACACGTACACATACACACTCACATACTCATACACACTCACACACACTCACTCACACACTCACACACACTCACACTCACACACACACACACACACACACACACACACACACTCACTCACATACTCATACACACTCACACACACTCTCTCCCTCTCTCTCTTTCATACCCAAACAAAATAAAAACATCCTAATGTGCCCCTGTGGGGTGAAGGGGTGAAGTCCGAGAGCTCCTGAGCTGGAACGTGTGGGAAACACCCCGGGTTCCAGTGAGGCTCGTGCTGTGATTTTGCACACATGTAAACGTAGGCGACGCTTTTTGCTCTTCCTCCCAACGAGATGAGAATTAAAGGGCATTTGTGGCTTGTTTACTGTTATTCCCCTCGGAGAAGCCAGACAAACAGCCACAGCGGACGGTTCTGCATTAACGCTCTTTATTAGCCTTAAGTCCACTGTGCCGAGCAGCGTGGGTTACGCTGGGTTTCTGCGAGAAACACATGAGATACGTTTCACACCAGCGTCCCCTGAGAGACCCCTGTTTTCACTCTTTCACTCTTTTTAGGCTTTTTCTGCCAGACAGTGTGTGTGTGTGTGTGTGTGTGTATCTGTGTGAGTGTGTGTGTGTGTGTAGCTGTGTGTGTGTGTCTGTGTGAGTGTGTAGCTGTGTGTGTGTATCTGTGTGTGTAGCTGTGTGTGTGTGTCTGTGTGAGTGCGTAGCTGTGTATGTGTGTGTAGCTGTGTGTGTGTGTGTGAGTGTGTGAGTGTGTGTGTGAGTGTATAACTGTGTGTGTGTGTCTGTGTATGAGTGTGTGTGTGAGTGTGTGTGTAGCTGTGTATGTGTGTGTGTAGCTGTGTGTGTGTATCTGTGTGAGTGTGTGTGTGAGTGTGTGAGTGTGAGTGTATGACTGTGTGTGTGTTTGTATGAGTGTGTGTGTGAGTGTGTGTGTAGCTGTGTATGTGTGTGTGTGAGTGTGTAGCTGTGTATGTGTGTGTATCTGTGTGAGTGTGTGTGTAGCTGTGTGTGTGTGTGTATGTGTGTGTAGCTGTGTGTGTGTGTATCTGTGTGAGTGTGTGTGTAGCTGTGTGTGTGTGTGTGTATCTGTCTGAGTGTGTGTGTGTGAGTGTGTGTGAGTGTATGACTGTGTGTGTGTTTGTATGAGTGTGTGTGTGAGTGTGTGTGTAGCTGTGTATGTGTGTGTGTGAGTGTGTAGCTGTGTATGTGTGTGTATCTGTGTGAGTGTGTGTGTAGCTGTGTGTGTGTGTGTGTGAGTGTGTAGCTGTGTGAGTGTGTGTGTAGCTGTGTGTGTGTGTGTATCTGTCTGAGCGTGTGTGTGTGAGTGTGTGTGTGTGTAGCTGTGTCTGTGTGTGAGTGTGTGTGTGTGTGTAGCTGTGTGTGTGTGTGTATCTGTCTGAGTGTGTGTGTGTGAGATTCAGCAGAGGGAAGAAGGAGGACACGGCTGCTGGCAGGAGGCTCAGCATTAGGGGATCAGGCTCCTCTGCTGTGTCTCTGCTCTGTGTTTTATCTGTTGTCCTGTTTACATAAGAGAACCTGTGAGCCACCGGGTCCCCGTCTGCTTCACGCTGTGTAACCCGGCCAGCGGAGGCCTGGACCGCAGTCTTGTTCTCCGTGCAGAATCCGCCACCGAAGCCTCCTGTGGGGTCTTTTTCCCGGCTATTTTCTTTCTGCCTCACTTGAGTCCCTTCAGAGGAAGAGTTAAGTGAACTCTGAATTAGAAAATCTCCTTCCATTTCATATGGAATATTTGAACACGCAAATGGTGACAAAGTGCTGCATTTTATCGTGGTGCATCTGTGCAAGTTACAAAAAATGGGACTAACGGGACGCGTCCTGTCAGTGAAAACGGACGGCGATAAAGTAGCACGTTTAGCCAGCATTGCGAGGCCTCGATGAAACGCCGGTTTTAACAACGTCAGACCCGAGCGGGGGACACGTCTGCTGCTGAAATGCGAGAGCCTTCTTGTCGGCTTTGTTTGCTCTCGTGCCGCGACGGGGACGTCGCCTCGGTGACTCGCGGCTTTGATATTTCTCTTTGCCGGAGACCGTGACGGTTCTCTGTGTGATGTAGACGCCGGGAGACCTGCACGGCCGTGTTTCCCACGTCCTCTTTTCCTTTTGGTCAACTGCACGCTACTAATCCAATGATCCTTGGACGTAGGGATGAAATAATGTTCACCGTTCGGCAAAAAAAACGGTCATTTTGTCAGAGTCACAAGTTATAAAGGCTGCGCGAGCCTATATTGTTAAGGTGGGACCACAGCATGACTACAGTCCATCCATTGATCCATTGTCATCAGCCATTTATCAAGCATGTCTCCAGAGCCAAACATAACCCTAACTAACTAACTGACTAACTAACTAACTAACTGACTGACTGACTAACTGCCTGACTGACTGTGACTGTCTGACTGACTGTGACTGACTAACTGGCTGACTGACTGACTGACTGTGACTGCCTGACTGACTGTGACTGTCTGACTGTGACTGTCTGTCTGACTGACTGTGACTGACTAACTGGCTGACTGACTGACTGACTGCCTGACTGACTGTGACTGTCTGACTAACTGACCACCTTAGGTGGGACTTCAGCGAAGCAGCTTAGAGGAACTAAGTGCTACTGAACAGTCCTTTAGGGTGAGGCGGCAGGTGAGGAAATCAGGCCCGTGTGATGTTTTGCCAGCGTCACGGAGAAGGGGCTCGGCTGAAGATACTAACAGAGAGGAGAGTGATGTGTCCCTGTGGGTGTGATGAAAACCAGGTGGGAGATAACTGGCACGTGTAGAAAGTTTCCCCTCCTCCGTCACAGGACGCACAGCCACTGTTTGACTTGTCAAATTCGGAAAGTTCCCCCCCCATGACTTAAGTTAAAGTGACCGCGGACAACGGCACCCGCTGCCTACGGCGAGGGCCCCACAACAGGTACGGGACCCTCTGCTGCTCGTATCAGACGCGACTTTACAAAAGAGTCCAGTGAGATTTTGGCTAAATTCAGTGTGTGATCCTCAAAATTACCCTGGAAACGATGAGCACCGGTGTAAAAAAAGCCTTTCTCGTACATGCAAGTGGAGGGCCTCTACTGTCAGTCGTCCTCTAAACCTCCCCGCACCAAATGGGCAAAACACGTCATACGGAGGAAGAAAAGAAAGAGCACAACACTAAAAGATCAATTCGAAATCGCTTTTTTTGTCTGTGTTTCGTCTGCAAGGCGGGTATTTTTACTTTCGCTCGCGCTGGTGGAAAGACGCGCCCGTGAGGTGTCCACAAGCAGGCAAGGAAAAAGGTGAAAAGTAACGGACGGCCGCAAGAGACGTGTTCCCCGAGACGAACGCGAACGGCTCGATTTCAAAGACAGAATGTTTGTCACAAAGTCGTCTAACCTACATTAAATCAGAATAAAAGTGGGAGGAGAGTGGGAAGCCTGTGGTTGTATTTCGCCCTGTTTCTAACCTCTGGCCGAGTCCAATCTCCTTTCACTATTGTTCACTCGGGCTTCTCGCGGCCGCCTGTTCTTCTCAAACTTCATATCCGCTCTATACGTTCGCCACAAGAAAGCAGCTGCACTATCTTCACTCTTTCCTCCCGATATTGCATTACACCCCTTTATCTTTACTGCTAATCGCTGTATTTTGTTGGTATTTGTAAACCATTGGCAGTTTTTTTCATTCTGACACAAAAAGCAACCTGTACCTTCAAATGACTAAACAATAGTCTTGGTTTTACCCTGTAGCTTCATGCACTCGGGGACAGTGTGTGTGAGTGTGTGTGTGTGGACAGAGCGCAGGAGAGAATGGAAGCGGGCGGCGAACTGGTCTGTCTTCCACCCGGGACGTCGGACAACTGCGGTGGAGACGCGACTCTTCGCTGCATCGCCGCCGGTCGGCTGTTTAAGCTGCACTGCGATTAATTATTTGGCCGAGAGAAAAGCTGGGCGTCAAGCGCGGAAGAAAACTCGCGTTTCTTTGTTTATCGGGTTTTGCGGCCGAGGTCACGCGGCGCAACGATACCGCGGTAAAACCGGCAGCCATCGAGGCCACGCGGGACAGCTGTATGAAGTGTCCCACTGTCACGTCTCTCCTGTCCCTCCGCAGTCCCCCAAAGCGCGCAGCTTTCCGGACATGGAGGCGGTGCCCCTGCTGCTGAGGAACGTGAAACCCGAACCCCCCGAGGATTTGCTGTCCTCCAGCCGCTTCCAGGCGCAGACGGAACCCGTGGACTTGTCCATCAACAAAGCTCGGACCTCTCCTCCGTCGGGACCCATCTCCTCGTGCTGCTCGCCCGCGATGTCCGCCTTTTCCCCGTCGCCGTCGTCGGCCTCCTCCTCGCCCCCCACGGTCATCGCCTCGGCTCCCCCGGCGTCCTGCGTGCCCCCTCAGCCCGGCGTCAGGGGTCAGCCGTTCCTGCACATCATCCACCCCGTCCCGCCCTCCAGCCCCATCAACCTGCAGAGCGGGAAGCTGCAGGGCCGCGTGCATCGCATCCCGGTGGTGGTGCAGTCCGTGCCGCTCATGTACACGGCCGTGAGCCCCCCCGGGAGCCGCAGCCCTGCCGTCGTGCTACCTCTGCTGGAGGAAGGGAGGAGTCAGGCGAAAGGTAACCCATCACTGCAGCCCGCCCTCAGTCACGTCACTCGTGTGCATAACACACACACACGACCGCACGTCTGTACAGCCGCTCACCTGAGTGATTTACATTGCTGGGTACTCTTTTACTGCGGCGGTTCGGGGCACTACAGCAGGAGGTGGGATTCGAACCTGTTCTCTCCCAGTACAAGGCAGCCGCTGTAACCGCCACGCCTTCCGCTCAGTGTGCAGCTCTTTTACAAGAGGGAGTGACAGGGCCACGAGCCACCCAGGAAGTTCTGGTTCTTCGTGTCACCGAGGACTGGCAGGAAGGGGGCCGTCCGCCTCTCCGGCAGAGGCCTGTCCTAGACCGTCGTACGTCCTTCTTCTGGAGCGGCGAGGAAGGAGCAGCTTTTCTGGCCACGTTTCCCCGCAGCACCGATGTCTCGAGGTGAAAGCAGAGAGGAGAGATTCGCCGGACGAAGGATCCCGTCGAAGCGTAACTGCTTCATTTTCCCGTCGCCCCGGGTCCAGGTAACGCGGCCCAGTTTTAATAAGAACCACGCATCGGCCGGGGTCTCGGACCCGACCCGCTGGCGTCGCGCCGTGCCGCGCTCTTCTGGAACCCGGCTCCCGGAGGGTGTGGCTTTTCCTCCAAAACCGCGCTGGGTGTTGCTATCGAATCCTGCTGCGGCTTAAAGGGAGCACAAGGGAGCCGTCTGTTGGGTAATTGCTGTTTATCCGGGATTTCCGCCTCTCCCAGTCTGGTAGGCCCAAATCCTGAGAGACGGGCTCCGTGACGCCGCCCGTCCACCACGGGTCAGACAAAAAGACAAACAGGGCTTGCGTAACAGGGTGGAACCGTTGCTGGAGATGGGTGGTGCGCTCAGCATTTAGGTACACAGAAGAGGAGCTCCACCCAGGCCACACGCACACGCCAAAACGGGGGGGTCAGCCGGGCCGAGCGGGGAGAGGTGGGAACGCGACGGCCGACAGCTTTATACACTCATCGCTGCGTTGGACCTTTTTGCGAGAAACACAGCTAAGGCGCCGTCACAAATGTCATAAATGAATATTTATCCCCAAGAGCTGCGGAAGAAGTGATGCTCTTCACCTGAGGAGCACGAATGGTGACAGACGTTCGCCCACCTTTCTGAAGCGGTTTGGGACCTGAGAGGCTTGTGTTACATTTGACAAGAACAGTTTGTTAAAGTACTGCAGCCCAATGAAGCTCAGATTTATTCTGAAAAGTGCCTTTGTGTTTTTAAGCAGCAACTTTGAGACAATAGTGCAAGACTTCCCAATTGTCAGGTTAGCCACCCCCCCCCCCCGACTGCACTCTGAAGGTAGAAACTGGCCACCGGGTTCCACAAGGCGGGCGCCCCTCTCACCAGCTCCGCGCCACTGCGGTTACCATGGAAACAGGCTGAGATTTGAAACAACAGGAGAGAAATAATGAGGTTTGCTTACATCTTTAATCTTTTTCTCTAAAGATCGCTTTTCCTTGTTTCATATAAAATATGCAGTTTTTTTTCGTTTCTCAAACTCAGTTCTCCAGACTGCGTTAATAAAACGTTGAATTGATTCAGAGCCCTCCCGCTTAGTGACCTGTTACCGTGGGCTAGCGGACCTATTAACAACGCGGCCTCAGTTAGACAGTCATAAAAAAGTGTTTGACGCCAGGCTGTCATCTGTCACGTCTGTCGGGGACATTACTGTCTGGTGGGCAGACGTGTCCTGGTCAGTTGCGAGGTGCCAGGTTGTATTTGCCCTGAGGTCTGATGCAAGAACACGAGTGTCTGACTGTTAATCTGCTCTGGCTGCTTTCTAATGCGTCAAACCCTTCTCCGTTCCGCGCGTCCACACCGCAGCCGCACGTCTCAGCTGTGACGTGTATTTCAGGAACATCAGTCATCAATAACCAACACCAGTAACACGGTGTGACCGTGAGAGTTCAGGGGCGTGAGTTAGTATTTTGTAGTATTTCGCGCTGTCAGACCAGGACTGGGCCTCCACAGGCCGGTGGCACAACAGCATCTCAGCTGATTCAGAAGCCAACAATATGGTCCCAGATGCTGTTTAGATGTGACAGGAACCTGCGACGGGCTGCTGCCCCATCCAGAGGTCCATTGCTAGCCTGGTGCCTGGGTTTTCTGGGACAGACCGCCGTGCCCCCGCCAGGATCACGCTCTTACTGGTGACGGACAGGTGGACGGACAGACGAATGGGTATGAAGGGAGCTCAAGTCAAATGAAATGTCACAAGAAACAGCTGTAAATGATTTTATGTAAGTTTATAGTCAGATTAATCCCTGAGCCGTACTCCCCCGGGTTCCTTCCGCACGTTCTCAACCACCTCACCGTTCAGTGTCTTTTTACTTGGGCAACTTTGGTCCATTTGGCAGATTTACGTCAAGATTGTGCTTCCAGGTAGACAGCCGGTTGTCAGCCGGGACTGTATATCAGAACCCTTTTGCGGGAATGTATTTCTCCGCTGTGTGCATAAAGTTGGGCCCCTCCCCCTCTGTCACTCCATTCCCTCACGTTCACGATGTTCTTTGCTCGTATTTTGTTTTTCCGGGGAGCTCAGGCTCTTTGGCACAGAGTTGCTGCGTTGGTGACTCTTGCTTTAGAAAACGCGTGAGGAACAATAGAGGCAGTCTGGGGCTGACATGGGTGGCTGGGGACAGGTCAGAGGTCGCAGTGGACGTCCAGAGCAGTTCACTTGTGTTTCGGACAATAGGAAGTGACATTTGTCAGAAGTGGCAGGAACCCCTGCACTCAAAGGCTAATGTGATGCTGAGTAAACGTTAGTCATTATGTCCAAGGGCTCCTCTGTACTGGTCTTACCGTGTTTTTACTGCACCCAGCATGTGGGGCCACCTCCTTTTATTTGGCTTAAATTTATAATAATACTCACACGTTTGGGTCACATTTTGGAAACAACTTATTTTGCTTTGCATTTAGTGAACAAATGAGATGAGGAGATGAGCTGAGATGATTTCTGTCTGGTTCCTCTCATACACCTGCTCATCTGGTGCCCCAGACCTTTCAGAGCTTCTACTTGGTGTAAAGACCACAGAAATATTTTTGGTCTGAATCTTTTTTGCATGGCTGTGCAGACTGGACACCCCAGCCCCTAAATGACAGCAGTGCATTGCAGCTGACCTGTCAATAACAACTACTCAGTTAAACCTGCTCAAAACAACCTGCATGGACATTGTTCTTGTGGACGGTTTTTATGTCAGTCCGTGTTGTGCCAGTGTGCAGCCAGGGCCAGTGTAGTTTGTATAACATTTTTCCGTCATCAGCGATGACTGTTTCTCCTCCTCCTCCTCTCCTCTGTTGGCCTGGGTTTATGCTGCAGTGTAGCTGGGATGTGACCTCCTGGGTGCTGCAGGTCTCTTAAATAACTGTTTCGGTTTAATATGGACGTGGCGGGAAACACCGCATTGTTCAAAGTCAAAGAATTGGGGAAGGGTTGCAACGATTTTGCAGGGTTTGCTTTGATTTTTTCCCGTCGCGTAAGACCAGTAGTAACAGCGGCGGCGGCGCCAGCAGCTGAGGGCCCGGACACGCAGCCCGCAGGTCTCCTCTTCGAGTCACACAAGCAGAGCGCAGAATCTCAGCTGTGCCACTGAAACGTCCAGCTGAAGAGAAGGAACCCAGAGCAGAATTGCGGGCAGCTCACCAGGTGGCTGGGATGGTGTTTTCAGTTTAGCGGCACACAAACCGGCGTTTATCAGTACTGCCCCCCACCCTCACCCCAGGGACAGGGCGGGCCGCACTGCCCCACATGGCCCTGCAATCCAGCTCAAGTCTCTGCCCACAGGAAATGGCCCCGTATCATAAGAAACCCGCGGGCCCCCAACCTCCGGCCTGGGGGGCAGGGGGCCGAAACGACCTTTAGAGACGGACGACCTGAAGGGTCCACTGTGAAGCCGTGTCCAGCAGACTCCGCGGGAGGGATCTCAGCGGCGCCTGCGGGCCTCAGAGACGGCCTCCTCTTCTTTGTGCTTGAAAATAATTTGTAAAGGTTTGCATGAAATGTACTGGTCATAAGAACGTTTGACATTCACGGTAACTCATTTCTTATTGTTTTCACGTAAGAGGAACTTGACATGGTGGTTAACTGGACAAAACCGCAGCAAGAAATTTCATTCACAAAGGAATAAAGGAGAAAATGCAATAAATGTTATGCAAATTGTTGACAAACTTTAAATGTGTTTTGAAAAGATGCTTCTGTTTGTATTGATGGAAACACACTGACACACAGCAAATAGGGGCTGTCAGGTCACAGTCAGGCTAATGTCCTGTTTCAGTGTCACTTGGCCAGGGCTACAGGTGGCTGCTGCTCAGAGGGACACAGCGGTGACACATCTTCCTGTACAACAGCACTTCCCATAATCCTCGGTGCCCTTTTTTGTTCCCTGCTGAACAGCTCTCCCCTGTGAAAGACCACATGTCAAGACCCTGGTGCACTAAGTTACCCTGCAAGTGGCCCCTCGTGCCGCTTTTACTAAACACATATATGTTGTGAACATCAGCAGTGTCTCCTGGCGTCTTTTGCCGGCCGGGCCAGTAAAGAGAACCTGCTGACATCTTCACAGCTGATTCAGGGTTCACCCCTAATCCTGTCTGACCGGTTTGCCGTTTTGTTTTGTCTGTTTGCAGCAGCGCAAAGCGAACCCAACAGCTTGTCGCCAAGACAACTGAAGAGCGACAGCGACGACGACCTTCCGAACGTGACCCTGGACAGCGTCAACGAAACAGGCTCCACAGCCCTCTCCATAGCCAGAGCCGTGCAGGAGTGAGTATCTGCCTGCACGTCCCTTCTGAAGAGCTGTGCTGTCCCCCAGCCGGCACCGCAGGGCGTTCTGCGCAGGGATGCCGGCCGTGTCCTTTCACTCTTTGGACGTTATGAGTGTCTGCGGGGAGAGGAATTTTCACAGTTTAGGCCATGTTGTTGTCCCCGTATGTTTTCAATTGTTCCCGATGGTGGCGGCCGCCTTCCAGGCCCGGGGGCACGATGGGAACGGCGATGTGACCTCCACTCGCTTGCAGTAGAAGCTGCTCACATGAGTGAAAGCCCTGTTGTCAGTGAAAAGACCCCCCGGGAAGGAAGAATATTTAGCCGCCCTGTGCACACATCTAGCGCCGCCGCACACCGTCCCCGTGGCACAGCCGGACTCGCTGCCCAAACACTGGTGATTTTCTCACAGGAGGGAAGTGCTGTCGTCCCTCAGAGAACCACACAGATCCCACGAGTTCAGTAAATACCCAGCAGCACAACCAACGTGTGAAAGTGCACATTTTTGCACGGGCAAGTTGATTTGTGCGAGAAAAGGGTAACACAAGGTAAACAATTTGTTCATCTAGTCGACACTTTTGTCCACAGTGAGTGGCAGCGTAACTGGCTGGATTTTACCGTATTCAGAGGGACCCGGATCAGTGGCCTCACAGCCAGAGGTGGGATTCAACCCTTTTGGTTGCAAAGATAAAACATCTCAGGGGACATATTCTGCTGTCCATGTCAGTTGTGTCTGGAGGCAATAACTTGTCCAACTGTGTGTGTGTGTGTGTGTGTGTGTGTGTGTGTGTGTGTGTGTGTGTGTGTGTGTGTGTGTAGCTAGGCTTTTCCATGTTCACGAGTCCCCTAGGGGGAGGTTGGCCTCTTGCTGGAGAGGCCCCATCTCTGGCCAAGTGGCCCCCTGGGGTCTGGGCTCCTGTCTTGCTGTCAGGAGGAGGCTTATGGGTGGATGGTAAAACTGTGAAGGTAAAACCATGAGCTCATCCATTTATTTATAACCACATCGCAGCCCTGTGTGCTTCACTGCCCCCCGATCTGGCAGTCAGGGAGCCCTGAGGCTCGCGCATCTGGTCACAGGTGTGTGTGTGTGTGAGTGTGTGTGTGAATGTGTGTATGAGTGTGTGTGTGTGTGTGTGTGTGAGTGCCTGTGTGTGTGTGTGAGTGTGTGTGTGAATGTGTGTGTGAGTGCCTGTGTGTGTGTGTGTGTGTGTGTGTGTGTGTGTGTGTGCTCAGCTGAGACCTTTGCGTGTTTATGCTGCCATGAGGGAGTTGTAGACGTCATTGGTTGAAAAGGGTTTCTGTTTCCGTCCCCTTGATCTTAATCCAGAACTGATACAGTAAAAATCACCCTGCTGTATGAAATGGTGAATAAGTATAAGTAGCTCAGTGCTGTAAATCAGTTTGGAAAAACTGCCAGGTAAAGAAATGTGTGCGAATGCGGAGCCACTGAGACCCGCATGCTGACAGTCGCAGGATTTACAGCTATCTGGTTTTCTGGACAAACTGCTCCCTCGGTAAATTTTGGGAAAAAGTCCAAACAAAAGAACAATAAAACAAAAAAGAATCCCCAGTCCCGGCTGAAACGGACTGCAGCTGCACTTCCTCTTTGCTCAGATTTGACAGCGACAAACAAGGAAATTCACAGAAGCGGGAGGCCAAGGTCACGCCGGGTTCACGGCAATTACTTTGAAACAGTTTTGGACGCGGCTTTCGGCCGGATCCTCGCTGCAATCGGGGAGATTTGCTTTGAGAAGATGTGCGGAGATGCTGCCGCTCGGCCTGCAGAGCTTTGTTTGTGTTTGTCCTCCGCTGCACCCCAGTGGGTCCTCCTGTCAGTCCTCCCCCACTGCGCCCACACGTCCGCGCCGTCACCGCCAGGCTGCTGTGGGCCGTAGCTTCGGCCTTATTTCGGACCGATCGGGTCTCTTCCGCCAGGCCCCAGTGTGGCTGACCGCCAACCCCAACAGGTGATCCCTCTGGCTGGGGTTAGGAGCAGGAAGTGGGCTGAGCACGGGTGCTGCCTGTGTGTGAGTGTGTGTGAGTGTGTGTGTGTGTGTGTGTGTGTGTGTGTGTGTTACATTGCTTCACTGCATAAAAGTGTGGATAATTGTAGGCAACTTAGCACCGTAAGTTGGGGGGAGGGTCTCTGGCCCTCTTCTCCTCTTCTTCTTCTTCTTCTTCTGTGTGGGGCTGCTGGGGGCTGCAGAACTGGCTGAGGTTCAGCAGCAGCATGGGGGGGGCTGGTGTGGCCATCCATCCACGTGACTCCCATAAGCCATCGTTTTTTTTCCGCAGCAGGCCAAACGAGGAGGACCTAACTTGTCCCCCTGATATTTGTGCACAGCTCCTCTGAGTATTGTAATATTCCCGAGTTGTTTGACCCCCTGCTATTGACTATCCATCACAGGGATCAACAGGGTCAGTGACCAACAACACTTTATATTTAATAACATCAGATGCTAGGGCAGCTATTTTTGCAGTTATATGCGGCGTCACATGAAGCAGTGAAGAAAACACTTAACTGCCAAGATCAGTGAGGTGTAACGTGGTGGCCGAGCGCCCTCCCGTGGCCATGTGTGTGATGACAGATGCCATTGTGACACGGGGACTCCTGTCAGGCCCTCTGTCCTCCACTGCGACTCACTGCCGAGTTCCAAACTGCCTCTGGAAGCAGTTTCAGCACAAGAACTGTTTATCCTGAGCTTCATGAACCGGGTTTCTGTGGCACACGCCTAAGACCCCCCCTAAGACCCCCGTGTACCGTGCCTTTGGACTCTGGAGCAGTGGAATCACCTTCTCAGGACTCAAATTGTGCTTCACTATGTCAGACCGATGACAAGAGTGGGTATGGCGGATTCCAGGAGAACCTACCTACCCACCTGTGCACAAAGCGAGTCTGTAAAGAGCTGTTCACGGAGTCTGGTGTGGAAGAACTCGACTGGCCTGCAGAACCTGACCTGGACCCCACTGAATCCCGACTGCGATCCAGACCCCATTGCCCAACGTCAGCCTGACGTCACTGATGCTCTTACATCTAAATGGGATCGAATCCCAGCGGCCGTGTTCTAAAAGGGGGTGTAAAACCTCCCCGGAAGACCGGAGGCCGTGACAGCAGCAGAGGGGGACCAGGTCCACACTGATGCTCACGGATTTAAAATGAAATGTTCAACAAGCACAAGTGGGTGTGGTGTTTGTGTCCACTCACTTCTGGCCCTGTAGCGCAGGCTCCCACTGTGCGATACGATTTTGCGAACGGATTCCAGTTTAATAAGAGACGCCTGTAATTTATTCCTTTTATTCCAGCTTCCAGCTTTTTACCCTGTTCTTCGGGGTCAGTAAACTTATCAGCTGGCAAAGAATAACCTGTTTGACTGGGAAACAAGCATTTTGTTTTTTTCAGTTCGCCTCTCATTCCAGCTGTCATATTTATTCTCTGGGTAGCTATATAAATGCTTTAAGGCAATGTCTCCGTAAATATCATGAGACCTCGTTATTAAAGCTTTTACTATGTTTTTACCACATAGTGGTGCGCCGATGTCACAAGTCCCAACATGCACTGTGGACGAGCGTCCTGTAGGTGGCACTGTAGCAAATTTAGGAACGTCTCCACTCATTCATTCAGCTGAACCTTTTTCCACAAAGGGATTTACACCGATTTTTACCGTGTCAGTTCAGGGTAAGGACCCCCATCAAGGGTAGTACAGTGGGGGGGGGGGTGAACCGAGGTCCTTCTGCTGCAAGGCACCAGGCCTGACCACGACTCCCTCTGTTTTTATTCTTTTAAACCTTGCCAAAGTTCCTAACGTGAACAGAGAACGTGGGCCCCGCTCAGGCGATCGGCGTCCGTCACGGAGGCAGTAAAGTGGGTGCAGGTGAGGGACCACAAGTCAGTGTGGTAAACGCCGCCCTCACCTGTGTCTCTCCTGCAGCTCCATGTCCCCGTTCGGCGTGGAGGCCATTCGCCGCCCGCGGAGGTCCGAGTCACCCGACTCCAAGAAGCGGCGCATCCACAGGTGTGACTTTGACGGCTGCAATAAGGTTTACACCAAGAGCTCACACCTGAAAGCCCACCGGAGAACACACACAGGTGAGCCGGTTCCTCTTCCCTCTCAGCCAACACCCGAAATTACAGGGACTCTTGTAATCAGCAACGTTAGTTAACCTGACTAACTAACCAACCAACCGGTTAATCCATTGTCAGGTCGATATTTTACTTTACTCACTCGCTGCTTAGTGACTCCTGTGGCTTTAACCTCGTGTGGGCCAGACACCTCTCCAGAGGACATCCCGCGTGAAGCCCTAACTCCCCTGGCAGAGGACCTTCCGCACCTTCTAATCTTCCCGCTGGTGCATGAAGAAGGTGGGGAGGTAAACCTAGAAATAAGGCCCAAAATCCGCTTTTGCTGGGTCTCAGGGTCAGAAACCTGGGACTAGGGTCTCCCTGTCACGTGTTCTTCCTAAAGCACCGCAGAACGTAAAATAGACAGAAATTTAAAACAGGGCAACAATCTCAGGTCATAAAAAAACAACGATCACGTTCATTTCCATTTTCACCCGTTTTTTTTTTTTTTGCTCTGGTGTGTTTAACTTTAGCAGAAACTCGGGTACTGTGTCTCTGGCCTGTAGTTCTCAGTCACTTCTTGTTCAGTTCTGGACCTTCTTCACATTTTCTTCTATTGCAATTGTTCGAAACCGCGCTGAGGCGCCGACTAGCGGCAGATACGGGCAAGTTGAGCGGCGCCCGTGTTGAACAGCCACCCACCGTCGCTGTCTCCACAGGTGAGAAGCCATACAAATGCACGTGGGACGGCTGCACGTGGAAGTTCGCCCGCTCGGACGAGCTCACGCGACACTACCGCAAACACACCGGCGTCAAGCCCTTCAAGTGTGCGGACTGTGAGCGCAGCTTCTCGCGTTCCGACCACCTGGCGCTGCACCGCCGCCGCCACATGCTGGTGTGAGCAGGGGGTGGCTGGGGCCACGCGGGGGGGTGGTCGGGGAGGGGCAGGGCCTCCTCCGTACCTCACAGGTTCAGCTGGCCTGAACCCTCCACCCCAGAGAGAGGGCAGTGAGACGGACAGGTGGGACCTTCATAGAGGAAAAAGGGCTCCGACCCCCCCGGGACAGCGGCGGGACGGGACCCTGAAGCCACAACCTCCTTTCAACGTGGAGGAAGGTTTTGGCGCGCTGCGTCACATGCACGTGCTACACGTGCGCGCGCATCGGACAAGCTGACGTCCCACCCGTAACCAACAAATGCGCTGGGGTTTAAATAGCGTTTGTTTGTTTTTTTTGTTTCTTTTGTTCTTCTTTTTTTTGTCGTCGCTCACAAGGCTGCTTTTGTAACGTGTCGATAATGTGAAAGGGCGCTGCGGACGGAACCGGCGAGGGCCACAAATCCGCTCCGTGGGCGGACACGTCGCACGGCCTCGCGCCCCCACGTCACCCGCTCCCGACTGCAGCAGGCGGCTGGATCTTGGCTGTCGGCGGGGGGCCCGCTGGGTCTGTCCCCTATTCAGGACAACTCCGGCGAATGAGATTATTCCCACAAACTGCCGCCTCGCACACGTGTTTCATCCAGTGTTTTTCCCATTAAGTGGGCTTTTTTTCTGAGGAAATCTGCACCCGAACTTACAGATTCACACACGTTCATGGCTTTAGAAGACATCTGCGTATCTTCAAAACTCACCACGGTGATGCTTTATTATTGAAAGTTGTCTAGAAAAACACGCTATGGGTTCATTCTGTGCTGTGATTAGCAAGCGGTAAAGTGCAATCTCTTGAAGTAAATACAGTCACATGAAAACTTTTGTTGTTTTCTTTTTATTATATCTTAATCTGCCTGCTTTGATACCATATAAACCTGAGACCTGTACTAAACTTTTTTTGTAATTATCTGTATGTATCCTTTTGAACCTTTGTTGAGCACCTTAAGTTTAGTATAAATGTGAGGATAATTTTCAAAAGAATATTGAAAACGCCCGGTTTTAACCCACAAAAAGGGATTAGTGCTGTTGTTGTTGTTGTTGTTGTTGTTATTCCCACGGCTGGTGCCACGTCGCCGCAACCTGTTGCTCTCCAGTCTCCCCTCTGCAGACGTCTGTGTCTATGACTGTCGATCTTCCTGGATTTATAACCGGCGGCTTTTCTACGCAGCAGAGTTTTCTATATTTATAACGGATTTATATCGGCGACATTGTGGAACCCGCGTGAAGAGCGTGCGCATCGTCGTGACGTCACGAGCAAAATAATCCGAAAGTCCGGTTAAAGAGCAACAGTGAGCAGAGTGACCCTCAGAGGGTGAACCCTTCAACATGTGCAGTGTTTGTGTTACTTTCTCCTCAAGGAGAACTTGAACGTTCACGTGAGCCTCCTCAGACCTTTTTCTTTTACAGTTTGGACTGTAAATTATATATTCTGCTACCTTGGTTTTGTAAGTACAAACAAAACGTGCGCATGTCCAAATGGGGTGGAATCTTTTTAATATGTGTCCTCTGGCTTATTTCTTCTTGATACTTGGCCATTGTGCAGATACCTCTTCCTGTCCCTTTGTTCCAGGTGATGGCAGGATGCTCTCATTTATTTGCTCTTATTTAGCAAAAAAATGAAGTTAGTGCATTAGCCCCCCTCCCCATAGGTATAATCATAATTTTAGTTCCTTTTAGAAATGTGTTCACCCAATATTTATTGTGAACAATGTTGGACAATCCACTTTCCCTGAGATGTGACATTAATACTGGCGAACCAATTTTCCCTTTTTTTTGGTAAAACAAGCAATATTGTACGTTTTGCTGTCTGATTGCACAAACGCGCTGTCTGTTGTGGGTTAAATGGAACAGTTCTTCTTCTGTTCATTTGCAGGGCGCTTTAGTGGCGGGGGGGGGGGTGTAGTTCGTATTTCCAATGAATCCACATTGTATACAGTATAGGAGGTGAAGAGGTGCTGCAATGTGCAGCAAATTAGCAACAGGCCTCGTGTTTTGCAACACGTCTTGCAAGAAGTCGGAAACTAAAGAGACACTGTGAAAAGTCCCCTCCTGCCAGGGGACTCCCGGGGGGCCACGGCGTGCGGGTGTCACCCCGAGTGACCCGTGCCATCACGGAGGCTCTTGCTCTTCTATGTAGTGCCAACTCACAAGCTGCAGTGCAGTATTTCAAGCAAAAAAAAATGCTGGTTTGCATCTTGAATTTTTAAAAATGAAATGGAAAAAAAATCTTTCATTTAATTTTGCATTGCACAAGTTATATTTCGTTTTTGTCAAAAAACACAGTATAGTCGCCTTTCTCGGCCTCTTCCTTTCATGTCCTCTGCAGGCGATACTCAGAACAAGTTCAGACCAATATGTTGCTCACTTATGTAATGCTTAAGTGTTATATGTTTTGTATGTTATTTGTGCACAAATGAAAATAATCATTTTATCTCTCAATATTCAGAGTTTGATGGCTCACACACGTCATCAGCACCTTGTTTGCAATGCAGTGTAATAACAGCAAAGTTCTGTTGGAAGCTCAAATTTCACAGTGGTCATCAACATATTTTCATATCATAAACTTTTTATACTTTCCTGAAATGAAGGGCACTTCATTGTTGCATATGAATATTTTCTGTATAAAACGTGTTTTAAGATAATGTAATATATGTGATAGTGGAAGAATATTTTGAAACAATGTTTTACTTAGGCTGTACATAGGATTAAGTGGCAGCTTTCAATTTTTAATACAAATTATCTTTAATACATTTTTACTGAGAACCTGTGAAAGGGCCTTGCTCAACAGTTCAAAAACGCATAAAGGTGAGATTATGTAACAATCAGTTTGGTTTACACCAAAATAAAGTACAAAAACACACCTGGAGCACAGAGGGAACCACCCTCTTTTGCAGCTGTAATAAAATGAATCGTTTTACATGACACCTGTGTACAAATTATTTGAAAAACAAACTTTATTTAAGCATCCAAAAAACAAAAAAAAATCCATATTGTAAGAGCACATTTACTTTGAGTTGCACGTTCCTAATTTCTTCCCGTTTTCCTTTTAGCGTTGTGCGAATCTTTTCCAGAAGAACTCAAGAATGTCACAGTTACAGTTATTACCATATTTTACCGAATTCACGCGTATGACACAGGTTGTTATACAGTTGCGACTCACAACTAAACGAAAAGACTAACGGCTCTTCGAATTGTTTAAACAGGAGGTCCTGCTTTGTTTTGTCTTTCGAATCCGTTTCACTAAATTCTTTTTTCTTGTAGGGATTTAAAACGAAGACGTGCAGATAGTTTTATACGTGCAGCATGGAAGATCTACTCTTTTATGGCATAATTTTGTAACGGTAAGCAGGGTCAAAGTTATGCAATAACAACAGTGCCTCCCATTACTATTTTTACCACGCACACGTGGTAAAAGTGGCCAGAGATACGGAGACGTCTACATGAACAAGTGCAGCAGAGGATAAAAATGACCTTTAAAAAGCACAAATGCTCCATAATCAATGTGTTCATGTTGAGGAAATACCGGGGCGTTGTGCTTTTTGCCTTACAGACAGACGACGGCGAGGAGCCCGTCACGCCATTTGTTCACCTGTGTTTGTCTCCCACCGGCCCCCGTTGGTACGGACGTATTAACCAAGCGCTGATTTAAAGGGCCACCTAAAGCTGTGTTTTTACCTCTCGCATCTCCGTTTGTGCTCGCGCTCATTTCACGTCACCACACTTCACTGACAGAGTGAACCGTCGCGACTGAAGTCCACAGAAACCCTCTACTGAACGTGCAAAAAAAACACGACATTTTTTCCCTCTGAATCAAGCCTGGGCTTAATAATGTGTATTTTCTCCATTTAAGACCAATTCATTTTATTTTCTCAGCATTGTATACAGAGCAGCTCCGCCCGAAGCTTTTGTTACAGTTTGCTGGTATTATGTAAGTGCTGTTCTTGTACGTTTGTCTAGTGAATGTACTGTAAATATGCTCAGAACTTTTCATCTTACTGTAACAGTTTGTTACTGACCTGTGGTGATTTAAAGGGAGTCTCTGTCCACTGAATCCTGTTGGAAGAAGTATTGGTTCTCTTCAGAGACACTCAGAGTAACAACAGTGTGTGAACATTTGGTCAGTGCGCTGCCTTTTTCTCCATTCTTTTCTCAGATCAATTGAGCTGTGAACCGAGTTTAAACAAATACATGTATAATAACCACAATGGCGGCATGAAGGTAAATAAAGTTGCGTTTTGTATGTAACAGGAGGCTGTCTTGCAGTCCAAACGGCTTGTTTGTTTCTTTTCCAGGTGAGAGTGGAGCAAAAAGATGCTCCTCTGAGGCTTCTCCACTTACACACTCATTCACTCACTTGCACACTACAGGCAATTTAAAGCGACACATTCTCCCCAAACACACATCTTTGGGCTGTGAGAAGAAACCAGAGTGCCAAGAAGTACAACACTCATGACCACGGGGAAGAACATGCAAAGTGCACAGAAACGGGGCTGGGAAAACACACCATAAGCTCCACGCTGTGCCTCCGTGACGCTCCCAGTTATTAACATACTGTACTTTGACCTGCACAGCATTTAACAGTTAATAAACACAGATGTGTGACAAGTGCACATGTGAGGCTGGGTCTTGGTGAAGGGATGAGACCCCGCTCACTCATTCACACTTACTTCCTGGCGAGGGGGGGGGGGGCCCTCCTTCGCAGGGGCCACGTTCCTGCAGAGGGCAGCACTCGTCCACATTCACTGCACTGTCACTTCTCCGGCGCGCGCGCTTCGTCCCCCCAACCAGTATTCACCTTCATCGCAGCAACAGCAGGCTGGTTCTAATCATTTAAGATACGCATTCAAGTAAAATGCCATTCAAAGAAGAGGTTAAATTTCATGTGAAAGTGGGCTGTGTCCACAGCAATGTGGAAACACAAAAATAGCTGCTATTTTGTTACTGCTCAGATTCACTTATGTCCATCAGGGTTCAGCGTAATGCCCTGTTCGCACGGCAGCGGCACGGAACCACGCAGCACGGCGGGGGCTTTTAGCCGGTCCCAGAAATGGACTCAGCATTATACATATTTTAATGACAGACTCCAGAATGTCTGCCCTTAGTGAGCCATTGTGGCTATAACAAATGCACAATTATAGTCCAGCATTATCCCACTAATTATATTTGTTACTTCAAAGTGTATATTGATTATTTCCTAAGTGGACTCTTTATCACCACACGTGAGTCACTGTGTGCGCCGTAATGGCCCGGCCTTCATTACCATATACTATCACTTTGACCTTAAATGTGACATATCTGAGGAGGATTCCTTGTTTTGTTGGCTCTCTGAACGCTGTTCTGGTTGTGAACGGCTGCAGGAAAAGACGAACATCAGCCGGGACTCTCCCTTGGTCTCTGTATCCGGCTCACCGAAACCCCGCATTCCTGCAGGTGTCACCTCACTCATTAACATCCAGCAGCAGCTTCGCTTCGCTCGAATGACGTTTTCCGTGAAAACGGTACGTGCGTGTGAAGAATCTGCCGCTCATTTCTACACATCATCACTGCTGCCGCTATTATTTATTCAGTCATCCGATGCCTTTCCTTCGCTGACTTACAGCGCTGAGCTACGCAGTTATTTGCACATTTTCGCTGCTGGAAATGATCGCCTATTAACTCAGGATTAGCACCTCGGCGGCGGATCTACCCACTGTGCTACCTGGTTAGACTGAACACCTTTGCACGCCTACTCTGCTCTGAAGGTTCCGCTCCAAAAACACGCTGCCAATTTTCCAAAGTCGTTATGCCCGTCGGCAACGAACCTGCCTATCCCTATCTCGCACGTCTCACGTTCTCCTTCGGACATAAAACTGTGAGAACGTGAAAAATTCAACTCGAAGCTCTAGACAACCAGCCTTGCAAAGTTCAGAACGGGGAACTGACCAGGATTTACCTCAACTAGTCACATGGATGAGAAACCACAGCAGCAGAGCTTTGGGCTCAGGAAACTTCTGAACAGGACTCCCAGTGTAAGTTTTTTGTATGGAACAATCAGAAACATCTGTAATATTTATATAATAATCAGGATGGGACCTCCAACCCACACGTTCCACAGAGTGCAATATAGCAGAAGGACTAAATAATAGTGGCTATGTTTTATGTTATTAGGTATTATATCTCCTGTGCACAATCAAGATGAATTTCTGAATGCCTTTTTATTAAAAAAGGGGTGAGTGGATGGAAGGAGCCTGCAGCTGCACTGGGGAAACGTTGTTTAACACTTAGGTCCATCAATTTGAGCAGAAGACCACCCCTGTGAGGGAAAAACACAACAATAGAAAAACGTTTTCCTGGGAAAACTGGGGTAAGGAAATCACACTGGACACCACGGGGAATGAGGGGAAAACATCAGTTTATAAGAACTCGGCTGGCGTTGTCCACCCTCACACTTGCATACCGTCACCACCATTGAGACAACAAACCTACACATCCTCCTCTCTGGCGAGGGGGGAATTTTTGAACTGGAGACACGGAAACCCAATATGTACATTTCTTTGTGAGGTATGCTTGTGCTCTGGTTCCTTGAAAAGATTTTTTCCTGTATGCTTCACTAGTTGAACTGAATAAGGGAGCTCTACTTTTAACCGAACTGGTTTAGGCTTACACGGTCTTTCCTGCATTTAACTCATTTTCGTTACAAAGCACTGGCCAAAAACTTCCCATTACTCAGTACTCTTACGTACTTGGATGAATAAAGCACTTGTCTGAGAACAGGTGTGACATCTTCAGTATTATGAATTTTGTACATACATGCATCTCAATTGATCCAGGGTTTTAGTAGCCTGGAATCCAGTGATTCCAGGTTGGGCTACAGACATCCACGACCCCAAATGGAGGACAGCAGTTCCTGGTAATGGACAGAATGGATGGATATATGACTTTGAAACACATGTAGAGCACAACAACAAAGCCCTATTTTATGTTTTTGGAAGCAGCTAAAGATAAAGGATGGATGGATGGATGGATGGATGGTGTTTAATGTTTACATTTTTGAATGGCACAAAATCTAAAAGTACAAACTTCTGTTGGAGGTGTAACCAATACAAGGAGAACATTCAGGGTGCAGTAAATTGCACGCGAGAAAACACTGCAAAACTCTCGTGTCCCACCAGTACTGAACTGTTTATCACACTGATCGCTGCCATAAGACCATCTCCCATACGTAAGCCATTTACGACTTCCTTCCCACGTCACCATTAAATATTAAAGACAAAAACTGAAGAAATTAATCAAACAAAGATATATTTGCTTTCGCGTTGAAATACAGCATCGATCTATCCATCCATCCATTATCAATAACGTCTTACCCAGAGCACGGCTGCAGTGGGAGCTCATCTGTATGTTCTCTATTTCTCCAAAACATCACAATTGTTGAAATACTTTGGAAACAGGAATTTTAATCTTTAATTCTTTTTAATCCAGGAATATTGCTCAGGGATACTTTGTGAAAAAGATTCCCCCTCTTCTTGCATGTTGTATATATACACTCTATCCAATCTAAAATTATAGGGCAGCGTGCAAAGACGTCACGATGGCGACTTTCTGAATACCCTGTGAAACAGATACGGGTGAATAACAGCTTCCAACTGAGATAAATGTGAACAAAAAATGAAGAAACCCTGTCACCTCGAGTTAATGAGTTTGGTATGGAATATCTAAATCACGGTCATAAATCTGCTTCTTGAGAGGTCTTTAGTGTTTAATCGTTGTTTACCAACGGGGCTGGCCGATGACGGCTGCGCAAGGTGCTGGAGATGGGCTCAATGGCTGCGGTGAACATGCTCTGTGGCCGAGTAGGACAGGCTGACAGGCTGCGATAAAAACCTTTTACAAACCAGGCTTCACTTAAGAACCGTAAGAAGAAAAAAAAATGCGGGTGTCTAAAAACTGTACACACAATAAAGGGTCATACTGATGGTTGATGAATGTTTACAAAAACAATATCTGATACCAGTGTGACTTATTAGCCTCCCTTGTCTCTAATCAATAAGCATACAATACAGTGGTGTTGGGTTATAAAAAGATAATTTATTTTGGTTTGCAAAAATTCTCAAGATCTTATGATTCACATAAAGGACTTTGCTGGATTTTAACGACATGGACCACAGGTTTTTAAATGGGCTGTATGCTTATACTAATCCAGAAGTCATGGGGTGTGACAGTGTGAATAGGGTTAGAAAAACAAATTTATCTGTAAAACCAACAGCGGTTTGCAAACACCGGATAGTGGCAATCGATGTAGGAATGCAAGGGGCCACTGTATACACACCGTACGGCTGCAACCGGCCATCACGTATAATCTACTCACAATCAATTACCCATCGGACTAGTGTACCCACTTTACGATGCTGAAATATGACTCTAAGATTTCGGCTGACACAGCCTTCAGAGTTCAACAATTGATGGGACAATTTTACAAACACAGGTTTCAAAGGACAATCCCAACCAAAACTAAATTGAGACAGTGGTGGTGCCAGACCGGGGGTTTCAGTATCTCAGAAACTGCCGCTATCCTGGGATTTTCACACACAACAGTGTCCAGAGTCACACAGAATGGTGCGAAAAACAAAAAAACATCCAGTGAGTGGGTTCTGTGGGTGGAAACGCTTCGTAGATGAGAGAGGTCAGAGGAGATCAACCAGATTGAAGACTAGTCACTCAAAAACCGCTCTTTACATCAACGGGGGCAGAAAAGCATCTCTGAACACAGCATGTCAAACCTGGAGACAGGTGGGCTACATCAGCAGAAGACCACACCAGGTTCCACTCCTGTCAGCCAAGAACAGGGGGCTGAGGCTACAGCGGATACCGGCTCACTGAAACTGGACAGCTGAAGATTGGAAAAACGTTGTCTGATCTGAGGAATCTCGATTTCTACTGCAACATGGAGATGGTGGGTCAGAATTTAGTGTAAACAGTATAAAGTCATGGACCCGACCTGCCTTGTGTGAACTGTTAAAGTAGCAGGTGGTGGTAGTGGTGTGATGGTGGTGAAAATGTTTTCTTGAAACATATTAGGCCCCTAATACCAATCCAGCAACATTTGAATGCCACAGCCTATCTGAGCGTTGTTGCTGACCATGTGAATTCTTTCATGGGCAAAACTTACCCATCGTCTCACGTCTACTTCCAGCATAATGCGCCAGGTCACAAAACACAAGTCATCTCAACCTAGCTCCATGAACATGACAGTGAATTTCAATGGCCTCCCCAGTCACCACAACTGAATCCAGTAGAGCACCTTTGGGATGTGGTAGAACAGCAGGTTGGCAGCATGAATTTGCAGCTAACAAATGTGCAGCAATTATGTTATGCATCATGTCAACATGAAGCAGAATCTCTAAGGAATGTTTTCTAGCACCTTGTTGAATCCACCACTTTGCCCTGAAACCAAGGGCGGGGGGGGGCTGCCTGGTATTAGATGGTTGTTAAAGTGATCACTGAGTGTACACACACACACACACACACACACACACACACACACACACACACACACACTTACACTTTCTTTCCATTCATGCAGGGCTATAATACTTCAACTAGTAAGGTAGAGGCAGGAACTCACAGTGCTGCAGTCATGGTTTTTTCCCTCATCCACTCTTCTCCACCAAGTGCGGTTTTCGCACTGAGCTGTGACCATTTGGGTGGGCATATCTGTGAATGAGAGTGTAGAAGAGCAGACACAGCAACGAAGAAAGACCTCTGGGGGCCTCCACACCAGTATTTTCATTCAGACACAAGGAGAAAAAGTCTCACTGTTACCAGTGGCATTCATCACTGAACATAACAAGTTTCAACAGGGATGTAACATCTAGTCAGGTTATTGGCTGGACCAAAAATGTACTAAATAAGAGCTCTACACAAATGCTGGGGAGAAAAAAGGCCTGCTTTTAACACTAAGACAGATACACCCCCCACCACTTGGTACGCCTGTGAGTTTCACTTAAGCTCTCTGCGTTAGTTTGAAGATCTGTCTTTGCCGAGTATTGTACACAAGTTGTCAAGTTACTGTATAACCTGATCCTATTATGCTCATTGAATTTTAATGCCAAAACATGACCACTCTTTTATGTTAAGCCCTCTTATCCTGTTACCTTACCTGCTTTTTTAAGAGCCTGGGTGGTCTCCACTTAAACAGGCAAGTTGTGCTAAAAAGTTTGCTGATGGCTTCGAGCCACATATAATAGGCACAACTCATTTCCAACTCAAATCTCTTTACTTAAAGACTCCAGCTGACATCGGAAGATAAATGTGTGCCATAAAGTACAGTGGAAAGGTGGAAAGCAAATAGTGAGCCAAATATTTTCAGATGTTGTCTGATAAACTTGTGGTAAAGAGCAATGTGTGAAGGTGTAGTTAGACATGAAATCCTGACGTCTAACTGCTGTGTTCTTCTTTACCGGGATAGGAGTGTTTTTCTTTTTGTTGCTGTAAAATTCCATGTGTTGTGTGTTCAGACATTCCCACTGCGCACAGTGCACCTTACAACTTACAAAACCTCAGGGAATCAGATGGTATTATGGGATCAATAACTGAGTTTTTGGCAATTATATACCCAGTATTTATTTTTAGAATTTTATTTTTAGTTATTACTGGCATTATTACAAAGGAATATAATTCTCAGATGATCTGAAACTAAGCACTATGATGTATTTATTTGTAAAGGAAAAAAATACAGAAAGGATCAAGATAAAATAAACCATGCCTGTTGCAAGTCAGTTGCAAAAGCGTATTGTTGGACTGCAGTGCTTAAACAGCTGTAAGTCATCTCCTTAAGTTTAGTCATACTTGTCTTGAATTAAACTACGCTGTAGGAAGAACCACTTTGTAGATCAGAGCATTAGAGCTCCACAAAATCAGCATGTGTTGTACATTGTCACTTGACTGCCTGTATTAATATTAATAAAAAAAACAGACTTCCTTCCTAGTGTTACCTTACAGATGTCCTGCTCTTCTGTTTGACTTGATCTCAGGGGCCATCATGCTTCAGAATAGGTTATGAGAATCCCTCCACCCTTGGCCGAAAGAAGGAGGAGAGCAGTGTATGAGAAGAAAACCGCTCACGCTGAGAAGACCTGATGTAAGGAGAGCGGGAGGAAGGAGAAGAAATGCCTGTAGGAGGAAACCTCAGGAGCAAACATCCACGCTGTTTGATTAAATCCATAGGCAGTAGTTTGTTTGTCTTTAACATCTGATGTGCATTATCTTCAGGTCTGAGGTTATTTCTGTGAATCAACCAAAAACACATGTGGAGATGAAAAAAAAACCCCTTTGAATCATAAAAAAAGTTTAGGAAATGTTGAGCACTTTCTCAATTCATGTGGAAAATGCAGTTGTTTTAATATATGCAAGCAGAACATAACCAAATTGCTGAAGAACCTGGATTTTTAAACTGTGTGCTTGTGTGAAGTTATTACAGTCACCAACAGGGTCTTTCCCTAAAACTTGTTCCGTTCAGGATCTTACCAGGTACCATATATCTCCACTACAACACAATTTTGTTTTTGAGCTCAGAAGCAGAACCTGAGGAGAGAAGTGTGTGTCTTGACTGCTCCAAGATTGCTTTAAGACAGTCTAGGTCTTGACCTTAAGACTCCTGATCTTGTGTGGATGTGGATCTGGACGCGTCTTCCTGGATGAGACCATGATCTCAACATGGCCTTCCTCTGCTCACCGACTTCAGGCCTCGTCACTGAACAGCTCCAACACTGTGGCATTCAGAAAGGTTTTAGAGAAACCGCGTATCGGCTCCTATCTTTGTAGCACTTGAAACTTGTAAGGTGACATATTTAGATAAATACTTGACCCCCGCCTCCCCGCGAGCGCTGCCCCGTGAGCGCTGCCCAATCCGGTTTCGCCTCGTGCTCGGCGGCGCGCGCTTTTGACTTGGGCACGCGAGAGGAGGGAGGGTGCGCGCGCGCGCGCGCACGGCTTGTGAAGCGATTTTCGAAAGCGCCCACAATAGTCACGTAAGTGTTTAAATGTTTAATCGAGTCAACACCGATTCCCGACAACTACGACAATAAAATATTGCGCCTACGCCCCTCTATCGTTACATATTTGAACATGAACCTGGTTCGAATCAAAAAAGGTAAATTGTCGTCAGCTAGTTTCCCCGCGTTCAAGGCTTTTGGATAGCTTACCGCTCCCCGCAGAAAAGGGTAAAATACGTGTAAAAACTGCATATTGGCGTTAAGGGACACAGTTTGTGTCAGTTAACGTGTAAAATGCAACATGGTTAGAAGCTTGCAAGTTGACATTCTTTCTTTTGTAGCTGGTGGGAAGTGTAGAAATGTCGTGGAGCAAGCTGAGCATTTCATCGGAGGTTCCGGGCGACAAGGCCGCGGACTGGGGCTCCCGCACCGCAGAAACACAGTACAGTGCAGGTAAAACGACGCAGCCCGTCTGGTTATTGTCTGTTGTTGAAGGTCTGTCTTGCAGCAAACTTACAAGCAGAAGTGATTAAACCTAGAATGAACATTTAGTTAGTAGTAAAACGCGCCATACGTTCAAAATACATTTTAGACTTATTACGCACTTTTATTCTTGCTGTACGGCCCACAAGGATATAGTTTTAGTCTTTCACAATCCATCATAAATAAAGCGGTATGTTCATTATTTCTTTACTGCATCCAGTGATTCAGCAGTGATTTCTCCTTATTTTAGAAGTGCCACAGCATTAGGTGCTGAGTATTGGGTATCCAAACCCACTGCCTTTTACATCATTAAAATTCCAGCTGCTGACAAAATGTTAGACAAATATCACTTCAGATAAACAATTAAAACAATGAAGATTGTGTATAATGAGAGAAAATCCATCTGCTGCCACTTTTAAGTATTTACTCAGTACAAGCAAGTGGAGAACAGGAGGGGTGGTGACTGGCAAGACCAGCTTTATATTTTGCAACTCAAATATTACTCTGTTTGCTTCGGTAACCTGAAGTGCAAATACATCATCTTGGACAGCCTTATCTACAAGATTTCCTTTTATTGTTCAGTGTATACCAATAAAACTTAAGTGTTGGATATTCCTTCAAACTTGGAACCCTTTAACTGCCTATTATTGTGAGTATTCATTAATCACTTAGACTTGATAACACAGATAGTTTGTTCTAAATTAGTCAGCTCTAAGCACAAACATGGACTTGAGCTCAATATTTCATCACTTATTCAGTGGTGGTGACAGGGTGATGGCAATCTTGAAGGTATCCTTGAAAAGCTGAACTTCAAAACCACTTCTGCTGCAATCTGCGTCCAGGGTCATAAGTCATGAATCTCTCTCCCTCAAAAGTGTTGCCTTTTATTCAGAAGTAAAAACGGGTATTGGCCCATATCAGCATTATCCTACCCACTTAGTCACTTTTAAAAATGTATCTTGGGATTCCTGTAAATTCAAACATGAGTTAATGACAACATTAGTCAGTAACATGTTTTTGCTGCAGAAGATGGGTGGATTATGGTTTTAGTCCCCATTCACTATACAATTTACAAATGTCTGGTATTATAGAAGCCTTATTGCATAGACTGTTGATAGCAGTGTTACTAGAAAGAGGGTTATTGCATCAACAATAGTAGATTAATAACAACACCGTAGTCGGTGTAATGACAGATTTATAATTAGCTGGAAGAAAACTGAATTTCACACAAGCATATGTTGAAAAGTAATAAGTAAATTTTATTAGGCTTTTGTTCAGTTTCAAACAGTAATGGGTTCTGGAAACCTCACTGTTTTACACCAATATTTCTAAAATAATTATAAAAAACAAGTATCATAAAAACACAATGTGGAAGCAGGGTAGCACAAAAATTTGCCCCTTTGTTTAAATGATTAGTGTAGAGCAACCAAGGCTTTTGGAAAACAACTATTTACAATGGGTATCTGCTCTTTACATTAAGGCATTCTAGTCATACAAAACAGTTTACTTATTCAGTTGCCAAACAGCTACATAATAAATAATGAAACTGACACTTCACAGTAAAGACCAAGTTGTTGTTAAATGTCGCAAAGCTTAAAGCAAAATCTCAGACCCATTTAATGGTGCGTCTTTGCTAAACCCAGTGAGTTTTCCCCCAAAGTAGCCAGTTTGAACTTCTTATCATCTAAGAAGGCACTTAGGAAGAAATGTGTGTTCAGAATGCACAGTTAATGTGGTTTTCTACATTCAGCTGGCTTTGCAATTTCAAAGAAATGGCATGCATTAATATGGAGGACTGTACAAGTTGTACACTGTTTAGCTTGATTCGTGTTGCAATCCCTTCAGAATAAATATACTGCAGTATTATATAGTACAGCAGAAAAATGGTGTAATCCTATGTCCAGTTTGAGACGTTTTTGTTGATGAATCCAGTACTAATTAAATGACTCCACTGAGATCAGTTTCACATTTTTTCAGTGTCCAGTTTGTAAAATGTTCACTGTCAGTTGCTGCAACAGTATTCTCAGAATCCTGATGACTTCTGCACCCATGTGCCCAATATGCCCCGCTGTCTGACTGTACTGTGTTGAAAACGTCTTTGGAAGTCAGGTGGTACGACACAGGTCTTGTTCTTTGGTTTTAAACAACGTGACTTTCCTTTTGTAGTCTTTCCCCAAGTCAAACATTTTACAGAAATTAACCATGTAGTGAGAGAACTTTTTGATCAAAAGCTGTCAGAAGGGAAAGAAAAATAAAATATTCAAATCCTACTCTTTTCTGTTCGAAATATTGAATATCCGGGAAATCCCTTTCCAGCTAAATTTTTTACACAGTATAAAAAGATGACCCTTTTTGAAGTGCTGTTTAGACAAAACATTTGACATTACATACACCAAACTTAAAACAGAAAAATCTGGAAAGAAATGCAACATAAAAACAAATGCGTATCTGTATACACTTTTTTAAAAAAATGGTATTTGCTAAATCTTAATTCAACTCAGGCAGGGCTTAGTTAAATGCTTGGAGGTATGAAACAAAACAAAAAAAAAAAAAAATCAATGTTGAACTGGGCTTGGCATAAAATTCTCTCAGAAAAAATGTCAAACCCCCCATTACTATCATAATGAAATACGACATGAGAAATTAGTTTACACAGCTGCTTGAAGAACACTCTGGTCTGCAACTCTGGAAGAGATCAACTTCCCATTTCCAAAACAGAGAAGACCGCAGTACCATGTTACGAGAAATCAGTATAAACAAAGTATACAGTCCCAGTTCCCCAACGACGATAAGACGGGCCACTCCGGGGAAGAACCACGTGGTCGGTGTGCTCTAACTCTGGTGCCTCTTCATGTGGAGAGCCAGGTGGTCAGAACGCGAGAAGCTGCGGCTGCAGACGGCACACTGAAAGGGCTTGGCTCCCGTGTGCTTCCGGAAGTGGCGAGTTAGCTCATCAGAGCGGGCAAAGCGCCAGTCGCAACCTGCCCACGTGCACCTGTACGGCTTCTCCCCTGGAACGACAGTTCCAACCAGCATTAGGTGATGGAGGCCTGGCAGTCGTGGACCTGTAAGATGTCTAAGCGCAGGTCCTGCCGGGCTGCTGCTGTATCTTCTGGCACGGCACCTCCATTGATGTTCTACACCTCCAAATTAAGTGTTTTTTGCGATGCCAATCAGTGCAGATTATGAAATGTTTTACTTGCTAGAACACAGTAGCACAAATGTAAAACCTAACGATAAATAAATGTGTTCAAATGAGATCCTGTTGCCAAGTTAAGTTTCCCCACCTGCCGTTTCGCTGCCATTTCTGAGGAGTTGTATCTATGGTTTCACAATAAACATGCTGAAGATAAAATGCTGCAATCTCACGCAACTTTCACATTCCTCAAAAAATATTTAGCTCCCTCCAAGCCAGTCCTCCAGCAACATGGCACATGTTTATGCTAGTCATAATGGAGCTTAATGAGAAGTTAAGCAGGGAGTGGCGAGGTGGAAGTGAATAGTGTTTGGCTTTCCCAAGGCACAACCAAAGCACCTTAAAGCCCTTTCAGCGTGAAGAGACAGAGCTACGAAGCTGCTTTTGGAAAGCTGCCTGCTTATGTCATAACCACACTAGACCTGCTGCTGCTTTCCTTCCTCGACGAGTTGAGTCAGGAGCGATTGGTCTTAAAAATAGAACCCAACCATCAGAACGGGTGGGCTAACACCAGCTCCCTCTTGGACGCATAATGCGGAAAAGACATCACGTGACTTAACCAACTCGAGGAAAAAGAACAAAGAGCACAAGGGAAATGGAGAAATGCTCCAAATCAATGTTGCCCTCGTATGACAGAAGTTGCTTAATAGTTTCAAAGTGGTGCTGCAGAGTGAAAGAAGAGAGAAAAACACCTCGGTTTTCAAAGGTGCGACAAACTGTCCGCACTGAACCCACGGGACTGCTGGCCGACACGAAGCCGCTGCTCGTCTTGAATGGAGCTTTTATATTTTACAGACAGCGGCCAAAATAGTTTGAGTAACCGTATGGAGGAGATGGAACCCACACAGGGTCCTTCTAGGCCTTGGATGCGTCTACCATGGACATGCAGTGCAGCAGAGCCCTCTGAGCCCTTTCAACCATTTCTTGTGCATTCTTCACACTACACACAGCCCAGCAGTCACACACTAGTTGTCTCAGCCACATCTGTCTCATGGGGAGAAGCACAGGTAGAGGCTAAATACAGAACCTTTAAAGAAAACTTGCATGATCTTGTTTGAACTATAAATGGAAGGTAAGTTTTGCCCAAAGCGTTTTCCACCACAGAAGACAGACACGATGGTGTTCGTCGCAGGTGATTATCCAGCTATTGTGAAAACCTTTTCAGACTGCTGAAAGCAACCTCTCCAAATATGTCACATAATGGCTGTTGATGGAGGAGCTGCAGAGCCTCCCACGTGTTTAACACACAGGACAAGACTAGAGCCACGTGACACTGTGTATTACACACACACACAATGTGACTTTCCAGTGACTACAGGTGGTGGAATTCCACAGCGAGCAGTTTGTAAGACCTTCTCACAATCCTCTAGTGAGTGGTCAGAACGCCTCCCTGCTGAGTCACACCTCAGTTCTGAACCAACGTTAAAGGTGTATCTAGTGTGTACCTGCGGTTTTCTAAATAATTTTTTGAATAATTTCCATGCATTAACCACCTCTGTGCAAAGTGACTTGTATGTTTTGGGTTATTTTGTTACTTATTTAAATGTTTTTTTTTGTATTTTACTTTCCACAAGTGGATCATTACCAGAGGAACTGGAGTACTGGTGTATCAAGTGTCGTGGCCAACAGTGAATCTCCCTGGGTTCCGATGTTCTGCTGTGGACCAGACCACATTAAACAAACAACTTCTGCCAGTTAAACTGCGACATTCCCTTTGCTAAGCTGACTCTGCCCCGTTATCGGCGGGAAAAGTAGAAAAATGGCCGAGGCTTATTGTAAACATGACATTACTGCAGTAAAGCAAGAAAAAAAACAAAAGAGGGAGTCGAAGAACGGAACTGGAGAGAAAGTGCAGTGTGGTGCTGAACAGGTTTGCAGATGTGTGAACGGCGAGAGAAACCCCCTGCAGAGCAACCCTCTGCAAACCAGAGCGGGAGCCCGGCTTTGTTTAAAAAGCGAACGATTAAAATCCTTACCAGTGTGGGTCCTTAGGTGGGCTTTCAAATGAGAAGACTTGGTGTAGACTTTCTTACATCCTGGTGCAAAAACATTATTGAAGAACAAATCACTGTCATGTACTGCTCAGCAGGAACATGGCGGTCAGATCTGCCACAGTTCACAAACACGAGCACAGAAAGACCATTTTAAAAATAAAAAATAGGCAACCGAAAGCATTTCATAATGCAACCGGACCCCACCGATATTGAGCACATCGCAGCAAATTCTGTGCAAATGGACAATTAAAGTCTGCGCTCCACATTTCCCTGCTCTGATCTTCTGGACGGAGGGGCATTTGATGCCAATTTGAAAGCCATTTCCTCTCATTTGTTTAGAGCTGGTAAAAGGCTTTGGCTGCATCTAAATAATTGAGCATCAAGTCTGCCCTGGTAGACGGGTAACAACACTATCCCTGAATCCCAGCAAGCAGGTCCGTGTGACCCATAAACAGGCAACACACACTAACCGAGACATATCTGCCATTTACCTGGAAAGTCACAGTGGTGTATTCTCCTTTTCTCTAGATCGGGGTTCGTCCTGCGATTGTACTTCACCGCTGTGGGCGGCGGCGGCGCTGGGAGACTCGCCGAAAGGCCTGGGTTGTGCACGGCTAATTTGGAGGCGATGCTGGCGGCGTACGAGGGAGGAGGTGAGAGGTTCTGCATGAGTTCTTTGTGTCTGTCTGGGCTCCCAGGTTCAGAGTTGGGTGGCGAGGGTGGAAAGTAGGAGGGCTTCTGCTGCTGCTGGATGAAGGGCCCGGGTAACAGGTACTCCCCGTTATGCATGTTGCAAAAGGGCTTGATGGTGGTCTGCTCATCAGCCAAGTGCAGATCACCCAGAGTGGAAATTGGAGACGTCATGGGATTGCTGCAGTGAGCGTCTGTGTTAGAGTGGCTTCCAGAAACACCCATGTCCATGTCAGAGTTCAAGAGCTGAAACAAAGGGCCATCCTGGTTCATGTCAAGGGAGAGCATCTCTTGCTTGACAAAGACGCTGTCAAAGTCCCCTGTGGTTGATGGGTTGAAGATGCTGGTGAAGTCTGGGAGCAGAGATGCCACATCGCCGTGGGAACAGCTGGGACGCATAAATGATGACGTGGGCTCGGCCTTCACGCCGACCGCTGGAGGCCTGCACGCGCCTGTCCGCAGGTACGTGACGTCAGGGAGGAAGACGTTCATGTTGATGCTGTACGGGGAACCTTGCTCCTTGTCAAAAAAGTGATCCATCATGGGGGCATCTCCTCTGTGCAACGGTCTCTCTTCTGGCATGACCAGAGGTTGAGGTGTCAAGTATCTGTCCATCTCCAGCTTTGCCTTAGAAGGACAAGGAAATGCAGCATGATATAAAACGCATAAGCAGCTGTATCGTTTTTAGTCTCTGTGTAGCAGTTTCGTGACTTTTAACATGAATTAGTTCACAATAAAAATGAAGTATGTTAAACACAATGCATTAATCGTATAAACACATATATGCACTAGTAGGAAAATTATGAACTGAATAGCTATTAGAAAGTAAAAAAAGCAGAAGATTCATAAATATTAAAAGAGAAGCACCATTAAGATCAGATCACGAGTGAAAATCGTTAGTCAAAGTACTGTGTCGTTATGAAACAACAGGGCATCATAAAAGGTTCCGCCATTTATCTCGCAGCCTCTTCATGAATATTCTATATTCGGAGGTATGTTGGGACAACACAGCCGCTTAATGCAATATTTACAAAGAACTAATGACCCAGGGGCCTCGAACCACAACGACGCACTCCTCTGTTCGGGCTTCTGCTCGCGCAGGACGCCTTCACGCCGCTCTTGTGTAATTTATCATTTTGATTATAAAATAATATCTCATTTTAACAAGACTGGGTCGTGCGCATCCTTTCCACACAACCACCATTATTTTCAAACTCGGGGCAGTTTTGTACTTTATATCACAAAGAGACGGAGGCACCAGAGTGGGACCCGCACACAGGACACGAGCTGTGGACGCGGTGGGGGGGAGGGTTGTCCACGCAAGTGAACCACCACATTGGAGACGTAGATCCGCAGACAGGGCTCCCTGTAGGGGGTGACACCCCACCGCTCACTTGGGAAGCATCTATCGAGTGCCCTTCAGTCGGCGGTGCCACATTCCCCCCTGTCGTGCAAACCCGCATCGTGCGCTTAGGACCCCCCCCCCCCCCCCCA
>UFQX01001392.1:0-13981 GCA_900497675.1 Arapaima gigas | reverse complement strand
TTAGGCCCCCCCCCCCCCCCGACAATAACACACTGGGAGACATCAAACATACATGTGTCCTCAAGTGAAACACAGCTTGAATGACTAGCTCATGTCCGGCGCGCACACACACACACACACATCCATCACAGCAACTGAGCTGCCGGAGTCCTCCGAGCGCGCGCGCGAGCTGTGGAAATCCACGTCTCGATTTAGACTCTCCAGCTGTTCTCTCGACACGGATCTCTTGCACACGCGTTTTCACATTAAGGTCCGCGTTGCCGGGAAGTTTTGCCCGACCGAGCGCTGTTTGTGTGTGTGTGTGTGTACAGACGCTCTCAACGCGACATCCTCCCCCCCACACCGCCATCTCCCTCTGGGCACCGCACATCCACGCGTCTCGGCACAAGCATCCTACACGGCGCGCAAAACGACAGAGCCCGATCCGTGCAGCCGTGCACGTTTGTTCGTGACAGCACGCGCTGCGCGAGACCCCCGCAGACGCTCTCCAGACAGTCCCGCGCGGCGCCTCTATTCTTACAGCTCGGGTTTCCGCACAAAGCCGCGCTCAGGGGGGCAGATTAATTATAAACATTAAAAACGAGCCCCTCTTACCTGGACGAGGTCGTGCGACAGGGCGACGCCGCTCATCCCGCTGCCGGATCGGGGAGCGGGCGGTGTCTCGGCGCGCGCGTTTCCACGGAAAGACGGACGGCGAGGCGGATCCCGAGGCTGCGCGAGCTCTTCTGTCGGTCCCGCGGCTCGACCTCCGCCTTACATGTCATATTACGGACCATTAGCTTTCGGCGCGCGTGGGGGTGGATGGGGGCTGGGGGGGCGGGGCACGGCCTTTTTTAACGGTAAAAAAAAAGATGATGAAACGCCTTTGAACCCGCGGCGTTCCCAACAGGCGGCAAAAACAACGCAATCAAGTGCGGCTCGGCACCAATGGACACGAAAAACGGGTTTCAGGGCGACTGTCACGCAAACACCGCCACTCTCAGCCATGTCCTCACACCCCGCTCGCTCTCCGCACAAACCCGACTGGGTTTTGGACAATGGGCCCGTTTCTCGCGCGGTAAAGAGCGGAAGATTCGCTCCACTGTAAACAGGTGAAATGTGAAAGTTGGTCCTGAAAGTGCGCAGCGGACAGAGAGAATCCGCAGCGGCCGGGAAGGAGCCGCTGTGTGCAGTGAAAGGATCCTGTAGAAAGGACACCCTGTTCGAGCCCGTGTGTGTTCCTCCAGCAGGTACGCTGGTAAATAAGATGCCAGCTAATAAACCAGTGTGACAAAAACAGAGCCGGCGGTGCTGATGCGTGAAGTTTATTTCTGAAAGCTGCACATCTCCACACGGGTACAGAAGGAAAATGTTTTTTCACAATTTGCAAAGACTTTTCTTCATATTGGCCTGTAGTGCAGCAGATGTGCAACATAAAACGACTTTGCTCCTTGCAAAAATATTTAAATGCTTTTTTTAAAATAACTACAGTTCTCATAAAAGTGGAATGTTGACCTTTACACACAAGTCTTGTGGTGTGAACTGGGGAGATGAAATTATTCTGCTGTTTTCATTTGCTTTGAAGCTTCAGTTTTTTATACCATTCAGGAGGATCGTTCTTTGTCTGAAAGAGGAAAAGATATTAATGAAATCATTTCAAGTCAACACATCTGCGTGGCACTGTACACCGATGACATCGTTTCAAGTTCACAATATGAATGTAAATTACGTCACTTGTTTCAAATGACTCCTGAACCTCTATACTGTATGTCAGTGTTGTAGGAGGCAAAGCTGAGCTTAAGGGGACTTAACACATTCCTGTGATTTGTTTAACCCACGTGTGCAGCAGGGTCCCCAACAGGCACACGCCTGGACTTTCTGCAGTGTGGAAAATCCTTGTGTTAAAAACCACCACCCGGCCTGTAAACGCTGCGGTCCTGTGGGCACGGAGACCGGAAGTAACTCGCAGTGTGTTTCGGCAAACGGGACACAGCCGAAGCCAGGCCTATTGCCGCAGGACATCCAGAGAGTGTGCTGTCCTCTATTGCGGGCTTTGTCGTGCACGTGCAATGCCACGCTTAGCTGCAACTGCCTGCAGAGGTAGGAGCTTCAAAAAAACCTTGATATCACGAGAACGTTTACTCACAAACAACGTAGGTTTTGGCTTGGGCTCCAACATTCCTTCCTGTGTAGGTCGAGCTGCAGTGACCGCTTCAGAAGGCAGGGTGGACCTGGATTGCAGTGACCGCATGCTGAGGAGGACCTGCTTCATCACACACAGTTCCTAGAAAGCAGGTGTGACCACACTGCCTCAGTGGGAGTGGTACAGTGCAGTGACACGTGGGGGTAACATCATCCCACGGAGTCACACCAGACTCCACCAGGTGACTGATAACGCTGGTTTTTCCATTGTGCAGCATTAATCACCACTGCAGTCTGTAAAGAGCAGTGACAGTGACAAGCAGCAAGGTCCTGCATGTAGTCCAGGAAATCACTGACCACAAGAGCACTGTGGCCACACACACACACACACACCTGTCCCAGTGGCCCCGTCACCCCCACAGGCCAGGGGGACGCACTGAACTGCACGGTGCATTTTCTCACACACATTCCACACTTTTTAAACCAGCCTTATTTTTTCCTTATGTAAAAAAAGTTTTGTGGAAAATGTGTCCTTCCTGTGGTTACAAAATAGCCATTTTAATAGATAAAAGCAGAAGCATAAAACAGATGAATGTGGATGTGCTATTGAACAGAAAACTTCAATTCATCCACACAAACATGGCCAACCAAACAAAAGGACAGCACAGCAATTTCTCAGTACCTCAGTCTAACTAATCCCTGAAAACACGCCCTGATGCCAAATGGGTCCTGAATGTGTGTTTATACCGCGGTGCAGTCTGTACAATACAGCACATCTCACATTAGTCACTGCGCCACGCACGGGAGGCGAGGGGTTCGCAACCCCACTTCGGTCTTACGACGTGTCGAATAAGGGGAATAAAGACGAGCATCACAGTGACCCGCCGTCCGCCTCCGTTTCACACAACAACTGTCATTTAAATAAACAGGTTCGATATTTAATAAGACTTGCTGTGCAATGAATGCAGCGAAGCGGCACAAACGTGTTGAGAGAAAGTGAAAGCCACGAAACAGCTGATGACCCCGTGCAACGTCTGGCTACACAGTTTGCCGCAACTCGTACAGTACCGTGCCAGATTTGTACATTTTTACATTTACTTTGATTTTTTAACTATGGATAAGTTTTGGATAAAAATTAGTTTCAGCAAAAGTTTCCATTTGGATACTGATATGTAGGTATTTGTTGTCAGGAGCTGTTACAGTGAAAATTCCGATATACATGTGTAGATACTGAGGAATTGCTGCATTTCACGTTTATTCTCCCATAACCTTGGTGTTGATACAGTGCAATAACCGTTTCACGTATACAGAAGTCCGAGTGACACATTTTACTTGGCTTTTCCTTACAGCACCACGCTGCTTCCACGGTGACAAATGTCATGTCACGTCATGTCATTTATATACAAGTCTATATTTCCGTGTTGCAGAAATAATTCACTCAGTCACTTGTCACATGTTTGCTGTTGACACAGCTTTTCAAAAGCATTTTGTATATTTTGAAGGTCAGGAGACAATTATGTTTGGGTGCGGACTTATACTCTGCCGAAGTTCACCACAAAAGTGTAGTGATCCAAAGCTTTTAAGCAAGATAAACACAAAAACCTGTAGAACCTGATCGATAGCTTCCTAACAAAGCAAATGGCATGTCGAGTTTAAAAATAAATTACCCATCTTAACATGCCAAATGATGCAACTGAAGTAAAAGTGCTAAACTGTTCTTGACCCAAGTAGCCCTGCAAATATCCCAATATTTATAATAGCCGTGTTCATAAATACATTCATAGTGTAGTTGTCACAGTGATTTAAGGCAATTCCATGTATGGAATGAGTGATAAATACAGTTTCTGCTTAATGCAGGTTAGAATAATAGCCCTGAACGCGCAGCCACCTTTCGTGTTTTTGCCGTGCTTCTCGCAGCCCGAGACCAGGACCGGTCATTTAATATTTCTATTTATCACTCCCTGACCATATGTGCTGGCACGTAAAAACCTCAACTGCAGTGCAGCTGTCTGTGTGGATTTCATACTTTATGCCAACATGCCGCTGGAAGTTGTGAAGTCGGCAAAAAAGCTGCCAGCGGTAAACATGGAGGGGATGTTTTGATGAAAATAGAAATACTATAAATGCGTTATCATATACACTTCATTCATGTGGAGTTTTTTGCAGCAGATACACACCAAATACTCCGTCATACTTTAATGAGAAGAAACAGCTGGAATTGAGCTTTTTCCTCCTCAACCAGCCTTGGTTGTATGCAAGTATAGAAATGATATCAAAGACTGAGATTTAAACGTATAAGTTCAGGTTGCAAAATTTCACACCAAACTACTACTACTACTACTAGTAGTAGTACTGCATGCTTTCCACTATGTTTTCAGACAGTATGGAAATCCTTAAAGGCCTGCATTTCTCTATGCTACAGTCATTCAGCAACATTCTCCTTAAATCCATCAGTCAGTCAAGCAACAGCAGAGCAGTCTGTCTCCACTACAGGCGTATTCTGTATTTTTAAAGCACCTCAAATAAATGTTCGTTATGCGTTTTACGTGAGAAACGCAAATAATCTGCTATACTCGGCAAAGTGTAGCTTGTCGAAACAAGGAAGCGCTCGGTTACGCGCCTTTTGTTTGCACAGTGGCCGACAGACGACAGTGTAACAAAGCCGCCCACCGCTGCGCTGGGCCTCCTGTCGGAAAGCTCCCTTCCAACAAACACCGTACGGACGTCCCAACACAGAGCCGCACGCCCGGCTGCAAGTTTCTCCGCATTGTACCGTTTAAAAGTCGTAATTACTTTTATTTTTTTAAAAGTAAAGTCGATATGGAAATGGTTTAAAAAACATCACATTTAAAGCATACTGTCTGCAAGCTGCCACTTATCAAACAACGTGTGGGTGCTTCCAGTATTCATCTTTCATATCACTATTATTACACCCTAGTCTTATCATTAAAGGTCTTCCAGCAATTTTTCATCAAATGTGGCGTCAACCTAGAAGCTCTTTTTTCTAAATCATTCAGCATGTTTTTCTGCATTATAAATGTCCGTCATACTGCAAGTCTGGAAGGGCAATGCAACTGCCAACATCAATAGAACAGCTACTGCTTTTTCATGAGAGTTTCAAGTTAGTCCACAAACATGATTCCATAAACATTTAAATATGTTGCAGAAATCGGAGGTTTTCATGGGCAGATTCATCAGACCACAGTAAAAATATCTGGCTGCTCCATATTTTCTCATAGACACTCATAGAAATAGGACGAAAAACACCATGGTTTTAAAAATACACAAAAAGCAATGTTTTCATGTACAGGGAGGCTGGCTATTCTCAGACAAAAATGTGCACTGCTGCCATCTACAGCTAAAAGCCCAGCACTGATTTCCGCCAAAACGCCTTCAGCTGAGCTCTGCTCCTGTTGCCGAAATAGAGGAATCTGCATTACTGTAGTCAAATAGTCTGGGTTTTGTAACTTTAAAATTAAATATTTCATTGCATCCTTGGAATAGTACAAACCACCTCAATGTTGTTCTTTAGAGGTTCGTTATTGTCTGTGGTTCATTTCATGGGACACATTTTTCATACGTTTTACTTATACACGGTATAACTGTGCCACGGCCGTCACGTCAGAAACTAAAAAGGAATCACCTCGCGATGACTCAGGAGTCTTTCGAGATCGGCAGCCATGTTGTTCTTCACCTGGTGCAGGTTTGCCAGTTCCTTTCTCAGAGTTCTGGACAAAACAGACACAATATCGTGTTCGCGTCAACGCAGAGCGAAGCCTTACGACAAAACAAAATACAGCTTTCCCGATGCCAAGCTAGCACTTCCAAGCTTGGACGTGCGCAACATGGTGAAAATCAGACAGGGTAGGATGAGATGTATTTATTTCACACTCAGCTGTTTTTCATGTGCTGGTGAAAGTGAGGAAGCTGTGGGTTTAGGAGCACCTGACTGTGTCCTCCAGCTCGGAGATGCGCTCCTTCTGCGCCGCGATCTGCGAGTCCCTCAGGCGAACCGTTTCGATGAGGTAGCTGTACGGTTGCTGCGCTTGCTGAAGAAGTTCGTTGGCTGATCTGAGCTGAAATTAAATTTCAATTAATGACAGACGTATCGCTGGGAATTAAGAATTCTAAACCCTCTTCTATACTTAACTGATTCAAGATGACATTCAAAAACATACCATTATGTTTTGACTCACAAAGCACAAACACTGTTGGCAGAAGATGAATGGCCTTAGTAAGGTAATTACTGTAAAAATGAAATGTGACCTGCGAACTAATAAATCATTTGTCTGAAGTAGCCTTGGGAATATGCCCTTTATGTGTGTTATCCACAGGTACTTAGCGGAAAACACTGCTGCACGCTGGGAGGTACTGACTGCAGCTCCTAGGTGGGGCTCCACAGGACCGAGCGCCATGTGAAGACGCTCATCGTGTGGGAGGAGAAGTGCTCGAGTTCAGCTGGAATCCTTTAAACAAAACAAACGCTTGCTCTCTGTGTCGTGAGGAGGCACACTATCAATCAAAGGGAAGTGCTAAATGTGCTGTTTGTTCTTGGTTGTGAGCCACCTCTGGGACCATTAGCAGTGTTTGTGTAGACGTTTCTCTGGCATACAAGTGCCGACACGTGAAGCGCGCAAACAAAAGAAAGCAGCATCCAGGTTGACTGCAAACCGCTGCCACGAAGGTTTTTCGAAAGCACCAGGCATGACTGCTGCCTCAGATTCTGCAGACTAACATAGCCTGACCTTAAATAACTGTCAGTTACACGTATGATGATTCTGTTACCGATCAAGATGGTGTTTTATTCTTGTAAACAGTCACTGTATCAAAATATCTGTATCATTCCTACAAAAAGGAACTTATTACATACGTTTTACCCCGAACACACTTGGCAGAAACGCTGAGGGAGACTCAAAACAGAAAAGCTATTCTGTACATTTTAATATTTAAACCGGCTTCTCACGTTACAAATGCTCGAGTCACCAGTCGCGAAAGGGGCCACCTTTGTTCGCCTGCGTGAGAAGCGCCTCCGGTCGTGGGCGGCCGAGTCCAACAAGAGCGATTAGCCCAGGACACTCGGGTGAGATACCTCTTGCGCCATCTGTTCGACGTGAGCAGTCTGTTTCTCCAGATCCCTTCTCAGCAAGGTGTTCTGTTTTTCTAGCGCCAGTATTCTCCGTGCCAGATGAACGCTGTAAACAAATCAAAGCACAATACGTTCGTCTGCACAAACCGAACCGGCCGAATTCTCGTAGGTTTACGGCAGACTCCGCACCGTACCTTTGCTTCAGCCTCCTTTTGGCCGTTGTCGGCACGTTTGCGCCATAGCCGTACGAGAAGAGAACTCTTTCGGCGTCGTCTTCGTTTTCCACTGAAAAACGAGAACTTGGGTCTCAGAAGCCATTTGCACGGTTCAAAAGCCAGAGTAAGGAAACGTGACGGGTGGAAAGAGCAGGCGCTGCTGTCTTCCCCCCCCCATTAACTGGCTGTGATGTCTGACAATATCAAAGGCGCGATAAATACGTTTCAGTGAAAGTTTGGTCGGGACAGTCACAGGGGATGCGGCGAAACCACTGTGAATAAAAGGCAACAGCTGGTTTACTTTCAGCTGCTTGCATGGTCACGTCGTCAAGCTCCTTCTCCAGCTTTTCGTACGTCTCCAGCCGGGCTTGGTGCTCAGAGTTCAGAGCCTGCAGCTCCGTAATCCGCTTCTCTGATGAAGTCTGAAGGTGGTAGAACTCCTTAGTCAACACCTGGACAAAGAACAGCAGGTCAGAGTTACGAGACTCGCCGATACAAAGGCAACATCGAGGGTTTGCAACGTATTTATTACTTGTCAGTTGCTTCCTTGATATTCGGGTTTAAATAAAATATGCGTGGTTATAATTAGTGTAAAGGTGGGAAAGTTTAGTTTAGTTTTCGATGACTGGGGATAATCCAGTGCTGCACTTTCATCTCGACACCTTTAATGACATTTTTGTGAGGACCCACGTCCAGCAGCGGGCCACTTGCCTCCAGCTTCTTTTGCTGCTTCTCGCACTCTATCTGGCACTGGCTCAGCTTCCTGCTTGTTTCCTCCTGCACCATTTGAGCACGATCCACTTCAAAGGACTTCAGTTTCACTTGGTTGAGCAACTCGGCCACCCTGCTCTCGGTGCCAAGCTGAAGCTGCCTGGACCTGGGGGAGAGGGACAGCTGGCAGCAGGGCTAGCGACAACCGACGGGCTGGCGGGCAAGTGAGCCTGCAGAGCCCACCAAATATAGTGCGAGTGCCGTCTCCGCTCAGCCACCCACACGCTTCTCACTTTTCACGTCTCCTCACTAAGAGGATCAGAGCCGTTTCACTTTCCCCACAAACAAACATCTTTCACGTTATCGGACGAGTACAACGATAGGTGACAGCGCACAACCTGGACTTTAACACGTCAAACAACACTCACTGATCTCTTCAAAGCTTCACCCTGCCCAGCGCTGTATGATTATCTTCACAGAAATAATGTCACACACGGACGACGAAGACGGCTGAACTTCTGCGTTACGCGTTTTGCTCGGTCCGGCCTCATTCTAGGCAGAGCAGTGAGGCTCAATGCACACGAGATACAGCATTTGCACTTATTCACGTATCCAGTTGCATCTCTAAAATTACTGATTAAAACCTACGATAGAGTTCCTTCCATTTTAGACATGACACCATCGAACATGCATTTCCTTTAGTTTTCCGAAAATAGAACCGTGCACGCTATTCCTTAACTCTTCAAACGTGTCAGCGGCGGCAGAGCATCTGCCATTCCGGGCACATAATCCAACCCCTGTGTGACGACGAACAATCCCCCCCACCCCCTGCAGGCAACCGTGAGCTTGCTGGACAACTGCTGCGAGGATCTCCAAGAATGCCGGGTATGCGTTCGGCGGCACAGAGCCACGCTGCTGTGCGATGAGCTGAGCAGGCGCGCGGAGCATGTGGAAATCATACACCCCGGTTAGTGTAAAATCCACTCTACCGCACGCCGCTGCCTCGTCTCAGCACCACCACTGGGCGCAGCTCAGCCTGACAATCAATACGAGGCCTATAAGACAGGCGCCTCCGTCTCCGTCACAAGGCAGCTTCTGCAAATACCTTCGATAAAAGCACAATGACATCACTCAGGAAGACACTTCTTATTAGCGTACAGCTACATTAAAACTAATCTTACAAGACTGAAGATGTCCCATCAAAATCCTGTTTAATGGCAATCGATGGCAAATTCCTCCCATAAGCAGAGGCAACGTTCCTCGTGGTATCGTTCACTGCCGACAGCAAGAAACCAGCAGACAGCCAGGCAGCGAGCGAGTTTGCCAGCTCCTCTCCGACACCTGATGGACCGGTGCATAAATACAGCTCCACGTTTTTGAAAAAAGATTAAATTGAACAAACTGAAATGATACATAAACAGGAAAGTGGAAATTCATAAACTCCATGTTTGTGAGGAGGAACGAGAGTATAAATTAATCACAGTGATTATTAAGGACTCAGAAATCGTAACATTTGTAGGAAACCAGACTTGTCCTCACAACTTGCCATTAGTGTTTATTATATCTAACCAGTTACATGCTAAGTAATTAAAATGTTTCATTATTTTCATTACTTTCAAAAATACCCCCCACTGATTTTTAAGCCTGTGCAGTTTTGGCATTTAATAAAACGACCCGTGATTCAGATATCCTCTTACTGTAAGGGACTGGCAGTCAGTCTGTACATAAGGTAATAAAGTTATTCATAATTGGTAGGTTATGACTTACTGTTCCAGAATCTGGTTATACTTGTCTGTGGCTTCCTTCTCAGCTGCAACAGCTCTGTCTTTCTCCATCACTGCGTTGTCTCTGGCTTCCCGCAGGTTTCTGCGATTATTTTGCCAACATCAAAGATAAATGTTACGAACCTGTGTTTATCCGCTCTGACTTCTGTCACCTTTGGACAGCCCGCTCACCTGTTTTCACGCTCATACATCTCTTTGGAGGTTTTCTGAAGACTCTCGATTTCTTGGGAGGTTCTTAGCCGGATTTGCTCCAGTTCATCGCGGAGCTTGTTTTCATACTCAGTCTTATAATGATCTCTTGGGAATAATTGTAAAAACTACGTCAATACATGCACAACAACCTTCATGTTCACAGTCAAGCACTGTGCTAAAAGGCAATACAGTTGCTGCTTCAGTTCAAATAGATCACAAAACATGGAGAAGTACTTCACTATTGCATAGGCTGTAGTAACACTGGCTCTGCTGCACACTGCTGCCCACCTTGATGCCACATATTTCTCATAGGCATCCTCCCGTGCCTTCTTGGTGTCCTCCAGCTGGACCTGCAGCCTCTCCAGACGGTCCTCCTCGTGCGCACACCGCACACTCAGCTCCACGTTCTGCCGGTTCAGATAGTCCTTGTCCTTCTGCAGCAGGGTGACTGACTGCTGCAAGGTGGCCACCTGATTGCACAGTGTTAAACAGACAAGGGGGTGAACTTGGCATAACCCTCCATTAAGGACAGAGCATTAACGTGACAACGAGTCCTTTTCCCCAAATTATTAAATAATGTGTGTTTAGCGTCATTTTATTGCATGGTGGCACAGCAGGAGGCACCGATCGTTCGCAGCTCCCAGACTGCGGGTTTAAATCCGACTTAGTCACCTAGTGATTCTAAATTTCTGTGTGTGTGTGTGTGTGTGTGTGTGTGCGCGCGCACATGCACACTGTGATGAACTGGTGTACCCTGCTTCACACCCTGTACTTCTAGGAAGGCCTCAGACCGTCACAGTGCTGCGCTGGATAAGCAGTTCATGAAAACGGACAGAGGGAGGGATGGATGCATAGTGTCATTTTACCTCTTTGGACAAGTGGTCTCTCTCCTTGGTCTGTGCACTGTGTACAGTTTCAAGTGTTTCCAGGCGTCTTCTCAACTCACCGACTTCGCTCTCATAGGCATCTCTTTCACTGGAGAAGGTGAACATTAAAAAAAGTACTTCTGCTGCTGGCAGCCTTCTAATCACACTTCGCTTTCACAGCATTACATTTTTAAACACTAATGTTCTTTAGGGCCCAAACTGAAGCTTTTCAGAGAATGCCAAACTGGATCCCTTGGGACCAGGGAGGTGAGCTGGGCTGCCAGCCTCTCTCACCGTTTCACCTTGTCGTAGTTTTCACGCTTGAAGTCCCCTTCCTGAATGAGCTGCTTGGTGTCTGCCAGCTCCAAAGTGAGGCGCTGAGACCTAATTTCCAACTCGGACCGTATTCTCCTTTCTTCTTCATAGCTCTGCAAAGGATGGTAGAAAAATAAAACTGCCCTTTTTCACAAATCAAAATGTATCGTGTTACTTTTTGTCAGTGTGTCTCAGTCCGCACCTCCGTGAGAGCTTTAACCTGACTGCGGTGGTTGTCCCCATCCTCTGTCAGGGTACAGTTTCTTTTCTGGAGTTCCTTCACCCGGGCTCTCAGTGGAGTGACCACCTCGTGGAACCGCACCTGAACACCACATCAATGCCACACCACTCCAGATAACCCTCAAACGAACCTTTCAGGGAAAACACCGAAATCGCCCGGCTAACAGAGCGAGGGGAGCGTTAGAAACACTCACAGACACGTATTCTGGAATGGAAAGCTTTTCCTCCGGAAGCTCCCTGAGCTCGGCGTATTTTTCCTCGGTCAGCTCCAGGTCTCTCAGGCTGCGTCTGATATCTCCAGCTTTTTCAGAAAGCCGCTGGTTCATCTCCTCCAGTTGCTTTTGCCTCAGAAGGATTGTGTCCATTTCCTGCTTCCGCAAAGCCTGCAGCTTTCTGTTCGTAAACAAGTTACCACAGGCTAGCATCGAAGAGAAGTGCAACATCATCTCAATTTTAACAAATGTCGCAAAGCTAAACCATTTATTTCGTGTCACTAATAAAAGGAAGTTACGCCCTGGGCCTGCGAGGGTGGTGAGAATCAGCGTTACCTGTTCTCGTCCTGCTGGAGTTTGAGCTGGCTGTCTAGACGCAGCGCCAGGAGCTGCTTCTGATGAAGGGTGTCATTCAGCTGTTCCTCCAGCTCCTCAATCTGCACACCGAAGCACACACTAACATTCAGGTGGGGTTTGTTTTGACCCACGGCCCTCAAGTGTGTGCAGTTTGGATGCCCTGGGTTACAGATGGACCAACTAACGGTCCCACAGGACCACGAAAAGAAGACAACCATTCCAGACTCCAGAAAACTTTTAATTTATGGGCAAGAATAATTTCTGAATGAAGACTTATTTGACCATTTTGTTACATGAGAAAACTATTAAATTAACTATTAAATCAACTATTAAATTTCACGGGAAGATACCAGGCAAAAGTGTGAGTTCACTATAGATGGTCCTCAACTAACGACGAGGTTCTGTTCCAGAAACTCCCTTGACTTTGTTGTCAGTCTTAAAATCCCCTTTTATAATAAAAATGTAATGACATGTAAACAATTAACATTGGTGCAAACAGTGGTGTGGTGCCTGGTGGCAGCAGACTCAGCTGACGTCATCATGCAGATCAGTTATCATCACCTTTTAGGACCAACGTTGGGACTCGAAAATAATCCCAGAAGGTTAACGGGACCGTCTGGGAGACCGTAGGTCTCACATGGTGTAACTCGAGGACACTCTGTATTTTGTCTTCCTGAGGCATTTAGGTAACTGCTGTGTGTTCCGCAGCAGTTCCCAGAGATGCAGGTCACTGTGCTGCTTTGCCGTCACTATTCTGTCCAGTTTGTCCCACACAGGTGCTGCCCAGGTGGATGAACGTTGCTTTGTATCCTCAAGCACTTGCGCTGCTTAGCGTCATATCCAATGCAGTGCAGTGTTGATGCATGCATGAGAACGAGAACATATCTAACCTTGGTGAGGTGATCCACCTTGAGGTTGTCGATGATGAGGTTCTTCTGTGACAGCTCAATCTTGAGGAGCTGCAGGCTGTGCAGTAGCTCCTTCCTCTCGATCAGCTGCCTGGTGACCTTCTGAGACCTGTCCCTCTCCTCTGAAGATGAGACATCCTCAGTGGGGACTGTTGTCTCCAGGCTGAAGTCCTCCGATTCCAAGGAGCTGGAGACGTTCACCTTGGCATCTTTGTGCTTTTTGGGAGGCATGTTTTGTTCCCGCTCTGCGTGGAGCAGCTGGGACCTGTTCTGCCCACTGAGCTGCTGCCAGGTCGGGTCTTCTGGGCCCTGCAGGAGAAAGGCAGCAGTTCAGCACGTCTGAGACCTCAGCCAGGAAGCGCAGTGGTTGAGGACCTGGGTCTGTAACCCGACGGTCGTCTCTTCAAAGCACTTTCTCTCCATTACTAGACTTTTACTAATCGTGACGTCATTGAGCGTTAAAAAAATCACTACCTGAACAGCTAATAATAATAATAATAATAATAATAATAATAAAGATTCACCAGATTAGGCAGCTTCAGCAGTCATGCAGCCGGTGACAGTTGGGGAAAAGTGAAAACCATTTAGTTACAGAGGAGAAAGTAAACCGTTTTCCTGGAGACGTTAGCTACAGGCTAACTAGGTGTGTCGTGCGCTTTACGGCGGAGCTAAGAGATTTTACACACATATTTGCTGAAAACGGATTTCTAGCGCATCGGGAACCGTGTTAACTGATTCCTATTTACACACAGACTGAGCCGCTGCGGCCGATTCACCCCGAGCGATGGCTGCGCTCCGCCGTGTTTACAACCGCTCGCTGCGTCGCTTTTCAACGGTCCCGCTCCGAGAGGCCGGAAGTGGGGAAACGGCGGCAGCGCCATCTGCTGGCCAGGGGTCCGAACTAACGGCGTTCATCATCCATCAGCCACCAGTCAGTCCTCAGTCACCAGTCAGTCATCAGCTACCAGCCAGTC
>UFQX01001391.1:0-44123 GCA_900497675.1 Arapaima gigas | reverse complement strand
CCCCCCCCCCCCCCCGGACTGTTCCGGAAACGGGAGCGTCTGGGGTCCCGTCCCACCCACCAGTCGGCTCCCTTCACCTCCCCGTCACGCGGCACCAACTAACAGTCCTGTATTCGTACTTAAGCCCCCCGACATTCCTGCTCACAGGAGCCTGACAGGTACAAAAGCACATCTTACAGCCGAACTGCTGAGAATCACAGCGGCCCCCGTTTACCTGGTCTCGTGTGTTTGAGCTCAGTAGTGTTTAGTCAGTTTAAGAACTTCCCCCCCCGACCCCAACAGCAAAGCTACTGTATCTACTGTGGAAAAACTCGACGGAAGCAGAAAAGCAGTAAGAATTGGGGATCCCATCCAAAAAAGTGGAAGTGATCTAAGAGGTACGTCAAGAGTGGAAAACACCGTTTAAGACGAAGCCAAAGGTGTAAATCTCGTCACCTGGAGCGCGTGTGTGTGTGTGTGTGTGTGTGTGAGAGAGAGAGAGAGGGGGCTGAAGTACAACTTCTCACACCAGACAACCGCTGCTTTGAGCAGGAAGACCAGGCCTCTCCGGCGCTTCACCTCAGCACTAAAGGACGTTTAACTCCAACTGTCTGGAAGTCACATCGTTCACGATTTAACTAAATATTTCGCTCAATTTAACGCGGCGGCACCGACTCAGATTCAAAAATATTTCCCTACAGCGATTCCGGTATCAAAACTTATTTCAGTGCAGAAAATTTACCTTTCTGGATAATAAATATTTAAGCATCTTTTATTTAAAAAAAAAAAATAGAAAATACGTGTATAGTGGCAATAAACCGGAAGAGCTCACAGCTCCCGACAGATCGGACCACGCGGACAGACCGTCTCCTCGCAGCTGTCAACTGCCGTTTCTCTTCACCGCACGTGGAACTGACTGTTGTGAGGTGCGAGGACAAATGCAGACAGACGTTTAAATATTAGGAAACCAGCAAGCGACGCCGTTCTTCCCCAGTTGTCAGTTACAGAAACGCCAGCCTGTGAGAAGGTACCGTGACTTTTGGGGACAGTTTTGAGGGGTTCCAGAGGAATATTGCTCACACACTAAAGGCAACCAAGAAGAAAGGTGACTGTAGTGACAGCCGGTCTCCCCTGTTAGCCTGCCACCCCCCACCCCCCCCCCCCCGCCCTCGACCCCTTACCCATGTTGGGGAAAGAAGGGTTCATGGCAGCTACANCCTGCCCCCCCCCCCCCCCCCCCCCCCGCCCTCGACCCCTTACCCATGTTGGGGAAAGAAGGGTTCATGGCAGCTACAGGGACCCCCACAGGACACTAGGCAACAGGACAGGCTGGCTGTGCTCCTGCGCTTCTCCCAGTCTCTCTCCTTATTTCAGAGCTCGACGCAGCTTCTTCATCCGATGGCCGTGGCTCCCAAACATCATGCGCGGGTCGAACTTGTACCTGCGGCCGGAGGAGAGGCCCGTGAACCTCGCGTGGATTCGACAGGATCCCGGTTTGGCAACGCGGCCGTAAAACTGACCCCAACTGACTGACCTGGAGCGACGCGTCCAAACACACCTGTTCCCCCGTTTACGTTCCTGACAGCAGGAAAACGTCAATAGGGAACATATTTCCCGTTATTTTAAACGGGAAAAACTGTAATCTGTTTCGACCCCCAAACTTCCGCACACGTCACCGCATCGCTGTGTCAGTCAGAAGATGGTCGTAAAGAACCGAGACGGAGGGGTCGTGCGAGGACGCGCTGCTGCCGCACTCACCCCGAGTCGTAGACTCCCGGCGTGCGGCAAGACGCCCCGGCGCAGGACTGCAGCATCATGAGCCGATGGTTCATCTTCTCCAGCACCTCTTGATCGATGCTCTTGGCGATGTTGTTCAGCTGGAAGGGGTCGGCCGTCAGGTTGTACACCTCTACGAACACCTGGGCGGCAGGTTTCACACGAGTCGGGTGTGTTAACGTCATCTTTTAAACCGCCCAGCAAACAGAAACAACACAAACCCGCTATCAGATTTTTGCCCGCGAAGCAACAGCGGGTCGGCCGGCCGCTTCGCCTCACCTCGCTGTCGTCGAACTCGCAGTACTGCAGGTTTCCGGAGGGGGACACGGTGCGCACGCAGGCGTAGGTGTTGTTGTAGGAATCCTCACACACACAGTCGGGGAAACACTCCTAGCAAGCGGAACAAAAGACAGTTAAAAGACCACCAAAAGCACGTTCGCGAGCTCCAGTAAGACGGCTCATCCTGCCTACCGAGACTCCGGGGCCCAGCATGGGGCAGGAGGGGTCTGTGATGTTCCGCCCCTCCCCTTCGTACTCTACCAACATGTCTGTCCTCCAGGTGCTGTTTCCGCATTTCCCGTTCTGAGGGGACAAGAGAAGGTGCCACGTCACACCGAGCGCCGGGACCCCACACCACTACAGACCCGAGTCGCCCGGCGTGGCCCGCTCAGCCTACCATGAGAGGCAGAAAGGACATTCCGTCCATCTGAGTCTTGCTGACGTTGTACCTCGCCATGTCCAGGATGGTTGGCCCCAGGTCCACATTGGCCACGAGCATCTGGGAATGGAGTTGCGCCGTGTTACGAACGATGGTCTACGTGGAAAGGAGATGTTTAAGTGGGTGGGAAAATCCAACCTGGCATATCTGGTTGGGCTTCACACCAGGCCCTCTGACAAGCAGCGGGACTCTGATGTCGAACTCGTACAGCTGCCGCTTGTCCATTGGCAGCGAGAACTGTCCTGAGGGAGACAGCAAACACGAGCGTGAGAGGAGGTGTAAAGTATAAACGTTCTCCGGCTACTCGACCCGCCCGTTTCGGGTCACTGCGCCGAGGGGTTCAGATCCCACTGCATCTCGCAAATCGATCGGCTTACGGATTCGGGGTTTTCTAAGGAAGCTTTCCAGCAATGTAGGTCCCGCTCATGGAGCACCTGTGTGGTAGCCGTTGTCAGACGTGAAGATGATGTAGGTGTTCTCCAGCTCCCCAATGTTCCCCAGCTTCTTAACCACGTTCTCGACCAGGTCGTCCACCGACAGCAAGGTGCGCCATCTAGCGTGTGCGACACGCACGGGGTTAGGGTCCGCGGCCTCAGCTGGGCACGTGTCCCTCGAGAAACCGGCGCTTCACAGGTGCCATGATTCAAAACCCTTAACAGAGTTACGACCAAACACGAGGCGGATTTTCCGCGTTTGGCGAGAAACCGGAGATGAGCTCGGGGGGAAATTTTCGGGAGGTACGCGTCTGGTTAACGTGGTTTCACCTGACGTCGGTCTCGAGGGGCACCTCGCGCTTGTAAGCGGCATACCTCCGTTACGCTTCACACGGAGAGCGTCGGGGTCATTTTACCGTTTGCGAAAGGCATCGTCCAGGAACTTCACTGAGGAGTTTGACATGGGGGTCTTCGCCTGCCGGATCAGCCAGTGTTTGTCCTGCACGAAGAGGGAAAAGAGGGAATTCGGTGCTGCGAGGTGCGGCGGTGCCTTCAACTTGAGCAAACTCTACCGTATCTCTCACGCCGACCTTGCCGTGCACGTCGAAGCTGGGGTCGCGTGGGGCCTGGACGTCGGCAAAGCTGTTTTCGTACTGCGGGGCGGCGGTCCAGGGGGAGTGCGGCGCGGGTGTGGACACCATCATGAAGAAGGGCTTGCTGAGCTTGTTGTGCAGGAACTCCAGAGAGACGTTGGCCTGGAGGAACGGAAATCGAAGGTGAAGGTTTGCGTCTGAAGACGCCCCGGGAATCGCGGCCAAGTGCTCACCAGGACGTCGGTCAGGTAGTCCTCGCTGTAGTTCTGTCCGTGCTTCTGCGGCCTTCCGTTCACAGACAGGGTGTAGTTGTAGTACTTGGAGTTCTTCTCCTGTAAACACGATACGGTCATTCAGTGCAAAAATGCAGCCCAAATCCCAGGGGGTCTAGATACATCTGTATTTCTTCTCATGCCACAAATTCATTCTATTCTTAGATTTAAATGTACTTATTTATCCTTGTCTGAAACACAGCATGAGGCGAAGGCAGAGAAAGTCGTGGACATGTTCTCCTTTTAAGGACCGATATTTCATTCCCGATCTGCTGCCTTTACTTTGTTAGCTGAATAACTGATTTAACCGACACAGAGAGGAAAATGGCAAACCGCCGCCCAGGTCGACCTTCTCCTGCTTCAGCGTCAGGTTACATATAAACTGTATTGCAAAAACAGATAATGCACCACTAGCTGCATGAGACTGGGTGAAGGTGTTATGTAAGTATAAGTAAAGCCAGAGGTATTTGCTAAATATCAAAGGCATATCATGGTCAAAAAAATCTTTTTTCCACAACAGCCAAACATCTAATATGTTCAGGTGTGCACAACACAGGCTGGTATCTACAAATAATAACCCCAATTTCCAACGTACATCACCCACAGGTGCCTTACCAGTGCAAACCAGTAGTCCCAGCCTGGCGGCACGTGCTCCACACCTCCAGCCTCTGACGCCCCGTACTGAAAAGTCCCCAGAGAAACAGGGCGTTAAGATACCGGCTCCCGTGACGCTACCTGCTGCGCATTTATAAAACTCTCCGAGTCTCCGACTGATATTTTGGGACCGGCGATGTGTGTTCAGCGTCTGTCGCTCAGAGAAGAGGAGGAAGAGACGACACGCGCACCTCATTCAGGTACTTCCCAGCGAAGAAGGTCTGATAGCCGTGTTGCTGCAGCAGGGCAGGGAAGGTTCCGGGCTCTTGGCTCTTCTGCCAGGCACGGCTGCTGCAGTTGCCCTCCAGGGTGTTGTTGATCACGTGGTGGTTGTGGGGGTACTTCCCAGTCAATATGCTGGCGCGACTGGGGCAGCACAGGGGGCTGGCGACGTACTGGAGGGGACAGTTGGAGTTAGAGCACAACACCATTTACATCTAGTGCCTCATCGCTTCTCGCTCTGTTTGCGATTCACGTTACGGGATTTCGGACTGCTCCATTCCGCCTCGTAGATCCTGAGTTGCCAGTTTATTAGGCACACCTGTCCGGTAGGGTGCTGCACCTTGTGTGGCCTTCAGAACAGCATGAATTCCTCTGTGCTTGGATTCTACAGGATGCTGGACGCGTCGTGCAGGAACGCTGCACCGTGTGGAAATGACGGCTGTGCAGGAGCTGCAACTCGGACGGCAGCCCTTTCCACCTCAGATAGGGTTGAGACGTGAGGAGTGTGCAAGATGCTGATGCTATGAAAACTTGCCGTCGTGGTCCTGGAACCGTCCAGTGACAATACATGCCTGGTGACGTGGTCCATTATCAGGCTGGAAGTGTCCATCTGAGTGGGATGAACTCGGTCAGCACTGATGTTCACGTACACTGTGCTGTTTACATGTTCTTCAGTGGGAATCAGGGCCCCTAATGTGTGTCAAGAAAACACCCCCCCCCCACTACCTCCCTGCCACCCCCACACCAATCAGGATGACTCCATGAAATCATGGTGTTTTTGTCAAATTCTGATCTTTCCGCTCCTCAGTGGTCCAGTTTAGATGTTCCTGTGGCCACTGGAGACGCGTTTTCTTGTTCTTCTCCAACAGCCAATGTTGGTCTTCAGCTCGAGACCGAGTCAGACATGTGATGCATTCTGGGAAAACACAGTGCACCGCCATTTTGGATTTCTCCCTGTGATACACAAGCTTTCTTTGTGCACTGGTCACTCATAATTTGTTGCTTTTCACTCCATTCTCAGTAAACCCTTCACACAGTCGTGCGTGAAAACCCCAGGATGACGCCCAGCACCAACTAGGAGGCCACGTTCAGAGTCACTCATTTTGCCCATTTTTGACACTCGGTTGAGTGACTGATTTTTACCCCACGCTGCAGTCACACGATGTGTACCTAATAAACTGGCAACTCAACGCAGAGGACCATGGCTAAACCGTAAGGAAATCTTATGGGTCTTTTTACATCAGGCCAAGAGTTCAAGAGTCTTTTGAAGGCTTCTGCTGAGCACAACACCATCTAAAAACCTATCGTGGGTCAGTTTCTGGACACCTGATGCAGACACGTTGCGTTGTATTTAGTCTGCAGAACCTAAAGTCTTTGTGATCTTTCCCGTGGTCGGGAAACGGCACCGCGGACGAACCCGACACACGACGACTATTCCACCCCGACGTTCTCTGTCGTCTTCCGAGGCACACGTGCGCTGTAGAGCTCCCGTGCACTTACTGCGTTAGTAAACATTACTCCCGCATCGCCGAGCAGCCTTTTCGTCTTGTTCAGCGGAACCTGCAAAGTAAAACAAAAGATCTGATCGGCAGCTCCAACAGCAACGCTTCTTTGCGAGACCCTCCAAGAAACGCGCAGCGTTAACTACGTTCAAGTCTGACTGTGTACTTTAAAAACTCCCTCTGACTACAGCTGGGATAACCGAGGTATGACGTAATAAGTCATAAGACGTATATAATGTTACATGAATAGGCTCCTCCCCGCCAAAAAAGGACGTATCCCTCGTATGTTGGCGGGGGGCAACCATCTCTCTCTCTCTCTCTCTCACCAAGCCGCCGATGGCAACATCCAGATCGTCAGTGAGGAGCAGCACGACGTTGGGTCTGCGACACTCCAGCGGCAGCGCAGCGACGCACAGGAGGACGAAACGCAGCGCAGCTCCGAGGTTCATCTCGGCGCCGGTGTTGCGCCAAAAGGCCGCGCCAAGCGCAGTCGGACAGAAGCCGCCGTCCGCAAACAGCGGCGCACAGCTGAGCCCGGCCGTCACGTGCGCCTCGGGGCCGGAAGAGGCGGTCAGCTGATCCAGCCCCATCCGGTCCGCTGTGACGTCACCGCTCGTGTGGCGGGAGGAGGGGTGACGTGGCGGGTGCGCGCCGAGCCGGGTGTAAAACTGACGAAACTCAGGAGACACAAAAAAACGGGTTTGTTTATATGGGTCACATTAAAAGTACGAACCGCAACGGTGTGTATGCGGTCGATTTTCTTTGTTTCCCTCCAGTGAGATATTTAGGAACTAAACGCTCCAACGACGTACGACACCCCCCCCCCACTAAGACGGAGCCGGTCCCGGAGATGCGCGAAGTCTAAGCAAAGAAACGATCGACGAGAATGGGATTCGAACCCACGCGTGCAGAGCACAATGAATTAGCAGTCCATCGCCTTAACCACTCGGCCATCTCGTCGCTCTTGCACACCTTTTCCACGTTTCTCACCCTGAAAATACACACCTGAACGTGTTTACGTGAGGTTTAATCGATGCAAATGTTCCGAGGTAAGAATTTTCTGGAAGAAAAGACAGGAGGAAAGTGAGGTTTACGTGTGGATTATGGAGCACAGCACTATATAGTTTATATATTTATTTTTATATAACGAGAGGTCCGGAAAGAACACAAAAACTGGTGGCCAAAAAATTAACAAAAACAAAGACTGAACAAAAACATCATTATTCGGTGTTTTTCAGTTGTGACGTAAATATTTGTGTACCAACGTCATTATTATTATTATTATTCTTTGGTGATTTCGCTGAAGTGCCAGTAAACTCAGGTGGAGTTCCGCCGCCTTCTAGAGAGAATTGCGCAGGTACAGGTACAGTCATACGTGCAGGTACCTCCACAGGTACAGGTGCGCGGTGCGCGGTCGGCTGGGCTGTAGTACCGAGCGGGAGCTGCAGGGGGGGCTGTAGGGAGGGAGGGGGGGGGCTGGCGGCAGGAAGGAAAGGGGCCGAGAGCCGCCGCCGGCCACCCGGAATTTGGCCGCTCCTTCTTCTGCGCCGCCACACGGCACCTGCGCCTGTTCTGTCCGTCTCACGCAGACATGCGAGCGGCTACTGCGCTCCACACACCGGGAAAATGGCGTCTCGGGTAGAACTCGGGCGAAACCAACTTCTGGACGTTGACATATGTGACGGCGGCGACATCTGCTCCGAGGAGGAGAGCGGAGTTTTCTTCAACTCAGGTGCGTCCTGCACCGAGGGCTTCGCCTCCTTTGACCACTGGGCTGCTGCCCGCGTCCCGGAGGGAAATGGGTTCGGCGCCGCGCGCGAGGAGCCCAGGTGCGTGTCCGGGGCGTCCATCGTGGACTGCCTGCTGGTCGAGCTCTACGACTCGTACCCGAGCTGCCAGCGGCGGAGCGTGGACAGCGTGGACAGCTCCACGGAAGCCTCGAGCTCGGACGCCTTCCTCGGCAGGAGCTCGTCGGGCTCCCGCTTCCTGCAGGAGCTCCAGGGGAAGCACACGCGCCGCCTCCAGGAGAACTACCTGGCCCAGAAAGGTGCGCCCGCCTCGACCCCACGGTTCTAACTGTCCCCAAACCGCGTCAGCGGAGCGCGGCTCTGATAAAACATGCAAAGCGCCGCTTGTTCGCCACTTTTCTTACATTTGTTTAACCCCCCCCCCCGCCCCCCCAGGGCGCTTCCCCATCCGAACACCTTTGAACAAAAGTACAGTTGAAATTCTCACTTACTCTGCTTCACACATTAAAACCTGCACACTTTACCCCGCGGGGGGGGGGGGGGACAAACTCAACAAAAACCTTTGAATTTCATATCTTGGCTAAAAGTGTTGATGTACAACTGAGGCACATTTTTGTGTTTGTGGAACGTAGCAGAAAATTGCAAAGTATCCTTAACATTTAAAAAAAGTTCACAATTGTGTTTTTGTTGACAGATGATGCTGTAATGCTGTTAAGGTCACTTTTTTTCCCAGTTTGTTGAGTAAATGAAACCTGCAGACTGAGGCCTTTCCAGCCTCTCGCGTTGGACAGCAGTGAAGATCTCTTTCTGTCTGACATCCTAACCCCCAGATGCAGAGGAGCTCAAGTGGATCATCCAGGAGGTGAACTACCGCATCGGGGTCCAGTCCGCCAAGCTGGTGCGCCAGCTGAAGAGGAAGGACCGCCTGTACAACAAGATGCAGAAGAACTGTGACATCGTGACGGCCTGCCTGCAAGCCGTGTCCCAGAAAAGACGTAAGGACGCCGCGTCGCCTTTGTGTCGTCCTTGGGGTGAATAAAAGCTCTTGTGCCCCCCGTAGTGACCTACTGTCACCATGGTAGTGATGCGCAGTGGTGGTGTGCACACGTGTGTCGTGCGTTTCTTCCCCTAAGTTTGAGAATAAGCCTGAAGGTCGGGAGACCTGTGTCAGGTTGCGGGGGTGCTGAGGTCACTCAGGGACTTGCAAGGCAGGCGACTGCGTTGTAAAGTGTGTTATATACCGGTTCAGTCTTCCCTTCCCTAAGACTAGTCCTCCTTTTGTCTTCTGCCTGTTGCTGTGATTCAGATCAAAACCGGATGTTGAGGGAAAGACGTCAGCAGGGTGAAGAAAGTCAGAGGTTTGGCTTTGGATAACTGTCGCAGTCCGTTTGATGCAGCTCAGGCCTCTCCTGAGGTCACCTGTTCTGTGCCGTTTGACCCTCGGGACGGGTTTTCGACGGAGTGCCGTGAAAGACCTTTAAAAAAGGGGGGTGACAAATTAAAGCTACGGTACGATGTTCTCATTAGGCACGGTGACCACAGCTGACCTCGACCGCTGTGTCCCTCAGCGCTTCCCACACTCGGTTCGACACCAGCGTCTAATTCGGTTGCACTGGTGACGGATACCTTCGTGAGCCCTGTTATATAACAGAAGGTAAACAAGAAAGGTGAGTGGAAGGATACGGGACCCTGCTGTGTAAATGGAAATGTCGCTGGAGATGTTAGAGTGGTTGGAAATCACTGAGGGAATTAAGTAAAGCTGTGGAAAACTACGTAATGCGACATCTGTCCATCCGGTCCAGGGTCCCAGAAGCATAGGTTGTGAGGCAGAGGGGGAGATGCCTGTCTGTCGCAGTGCAGACACACACTCGCACACACACACACGAACACACGGGCAAATCTGAGTCACCAGTCCACCCGAAACACACGTGTTTGGACTGTGAGAGGGAAGCCAAGCAAACAGAGAGAACATACAGACTGAGCTGAATCCAGGTTGAGGCTCCAGAGGTACCTGCTGCCCCACCTTGATGCAAAATATATGAATAAAACGAAAATGGTTTACGAGGAATTTTAACCTGCGTAATGAGAGCGCAGCGTTTACGTTCAGACACGTTTGCTAAACAAGTTACTGGTTCCCTCAAAACCCTGCTGTGCAGGAGAGTAGTTCCATTGTGAGTCAAATCGACAACCCGCAGTTCCTTTCCGTTCAATGTGCATCTTGCCTTCGAAGGACCAAACGGTGACGATGGTCCTGTAATGCCGGGAAATGTGATGTCAGGTGGTCTTCCTAGCAGTAACTTTTTTTTTTTTCCCCCAGTTTCATTGCGCTGAATTGTTTTATATGACAAGCCTGAGAATGTGAACCTCAGACCTTCTGTTTTCATGATGGGCGTCACACTCGGTGAAATTACCACACACAGCTGTTGTCTGTTTAGCTGTTCCTTTGTCTTTAGACGGAGATCCCCTGACATGCGAGTGTTTGACTTGTGAGTTTTTGCATATGAGAGTGAAATAGTTTAGTATCATTTACTGAGTTACACCCAAATATTGCAGTGGCTTTTTTTCGCATTCCTGAGCAACAAGAACCAGTTGCGGTCGTCACTCGTGTGTGTGTGTGTGTGTGTGTGTGTGTGAGAGACACAGCAGTGACAGCGTTTGGCATGTTCTAAGTTCAGTAACGGTGACAAAACGTGACACCAACTCTGAGCCCTATTTATTATTTGTCATGAGGCACCAACAGTCACACGAGCCACCCTCAGTCACTGTCACCGCACCTTCGTCTCAGGTTGTTCTCTGTGATTCTCGTGGGCCATCTTGTCCTGTCATCTCTGCCCACTGCACCTGTATTATTATTAATGCTCCGTTGCTGGACGTAACTAAAGAAAATGTCCGTTTTTCTCAACGTAAATGTTGTTACGGTTGAGTCCACTTAAGTTTATATCTGATAAGTGGATAATTTGCATATGTGGATACTGGTCCCTTATCCAAACTGGTGGACAGGGTGGGTACCAGACCTGTCGCCGGTGTTACTGTGTGGGTTAAGTTCACATAACCGGATACCGTAGAGTGGACTGGACTGTATTTATCTCCATTTTGGGGGGTTTTTGTGTTATTTGAGCAGACCGGGTCACTTTGTGGGCGCAGGGATGCTTAATTCTCCCATTGGAACCGATGGTAACTGCATCCCCAATTTAAGGTTTCGCCTCACCGGCCGATTTCCAGGAACACATTACGCTCGTAAGTAGGGGGGCACCTGTATGTGATTTACACTGTTAAGCTGAAGGACGTGAAATACTGTTTGGTTGCCTGATTTTTTTTTCTTCTTCTCAATTTTCACTCGCATGCAGCCTGGTGGCAGCAGAGAAGCAGGTACAGTATGTTCAACCAGCCGTCCCTTTGGTGCTCACCCTGCTGCCTGTGTCCTCGGTGAACGTGACGCCTCGGTCACTTCACGTCGAAGGCGAACGACGTCCCGTTCCCACGCCGTCTCTCACCGAGCACTGCCACCGCATGCTGTGTGTCTGTGTGTGTTTGCATGTTTACGTTGGTGCTGTCCCAGCGTGGAGACCCTCATGGTCACCGGGACCAACGTTTCCTCGCCCCTTTTGCACAGTGTCTTGTCTGACATTCGTATTCGTTCGTTCAGCGCTTTATGCAGCAGGGTGTTTTTGACTTTGGACGTGTCGTGTGAAGACCCCCGGTGGAGCACAATGTAGGACCACGCGGTATGTTTCCGTGGCACTGAAGACCATCACGCGCGGTCGGTGTAGATTTAGACCTGCCGTCCTCCTCCGGGGTGTGAAGCCCGTTCGTTCCGTGTTTTTTCAGTGTCTTCCGCTGATCTTTTTTACCTGTGGTTTTCTTCCTTGTTCACCTTTTGCTCTCCCGTGTCGCTTGGAACTCGGGCAGAAATATGAAGCACGTGTTCGGCTTCTGAGGAGAGGTGGGTCTGGGGGTCCTGTCTCAAATGCTTTCCTGACATTTGTGTGCTGCTTGTTGAACTTTGACCTGCTCTGTTGATTTAATGACGACACAGTGCAGGTGAACAAAGTGCAGCTGCAGAAGGTTTGACTGTCAGCTGAAGTTGCCGCAGGTGCTTCGCTCCACCTGTGAACCTTTATTTTAACGGTATCGGTTCGCTGCTTCTCGTTCAGTCCCTTCTTCTCTTCGACCTCTGGCGTTCAGTAGCCCCTCCCTGAGACCCCCCACGTTTTTCCTACAATCCCCCTCGTTCTCTCCCTTTCACCTAATGAGAACGACCCCCCCCCTTCCTGTGTTCACGCTGTCGTGTCACGGCCCCATCGAAGCTCATGGTTCGAGCTGCGTCTGTGCGTGCGTGCGTGCGTGCGTGCGGGAGGGGGGGCACGACAGCAGCAGCAGCGACACTGCGGACCACGCATCTCCGGATGCACGGGCGCGCGCGTCACCCGCCTCCACATGGCCGCGTTAAACATCTTTTTTTCGTGTTTTCAAAAGTCAAGCCGCTTCCTGCTGAGCTCAGCGCACCTAAACGGACAGCGTCTTCCACTGACATTGAAAAATAATACCAACAATCCTCCATTTTTTCATCGGTCTGCGGCGATGAGCTGAGCAGAAGCCGTGGGTGGGACCGTCGACCGACTCGGGACTCCCGCGATTTATTGGCTCGCGCGCGGCCTTTTCTTTCACGGTCCGCGGCCTCGTGAGAGCAGCTCGTTCCAGCGGCGCCTCCATGAAGCAGGAGCGGCTGTGCGGCGGCAGGAGGTCGGCGGGCTGCGCCAGGCGCCAGGGCTCGGGCGGCGTCGGCAGCATCATCAGCAATGTCCTCCGGAAGCGGAGCTGCATCTCCCGCAGCGCCCCGCGGCTGCTGTGCACGCTGGAGCCAGGTGCGGTGCGCGCCGCGTCGCCCTCGCCGTTTCCCGGACCGACAGAGGCGGCGGGGAGCGTCCACGTTCCGCGGCGGTTGCGGTTTTAACCTGGGGGGAAGTATGAGGGCGCGCGCGCGCACAGCCGTTTAATCGTTTAATCCTCGTGAACGCGGGCCGGGCGCTCGCGAGCAGCGGAGGCGGGAACATGGTGGATGGAGCGAGTCCGTCCAGCGACTTGAGCGGCAGCGGCGCAGGTTGTATCTCGTTGTATCTGCGCGCGTTGATCTGTTTAAACTGCGTTTAAACTGCGTTTTAACTGCGTTTTAACTGCGTTTGGAAGCCCGTGGTGTGTGAGGAACTTCGGTCGTGCGGAGGGCACGGCAATGGCCGCTGGAGAGCAGCCAGACGCTCCTATTCCTCTAACCGTGCCCCACCGCACGACCTCGTACCCTTCTGCTCCGTTGTGAACGTTGCGGGTGTCCGGACAGGAGCAGAGAGGGATTTAATCCATCCGCCATTTCGCGCTTGACCCGCGTGACGGGTTTTAATGGCGGGAATCAGCACCACGCCGCGCGGAACAGCGCCTGAAAACGTGAGCGCGAGCCGAGCAACATGGCGTCACGTGACACAGTGAGACCCCTTTCGGCCTCTTCCTGCTCCGCTGTCGTGGAAGCGGCGTGTCTCCCTGAAGGAGGCAGTAGAGGTTCCTCTGTGAGGAAGAGGAGCTCCTCCACCAGGGACCTCTCTTCCTCTCTGCCTCCTTACTGCAGGCAGGTTAGTTCTCAGTCCAGGTGACCCTTTGACCAGCCCTTCCTTCAGGATCTCAGGATGTTGGTTCACGAGGAACAGCAGCCCAGATGGACCTTTATTGGGCCAAAATACCAATCCGTGCTCTGGGGAGGTGGTTAAATAGCTGGTGGCTTGAATACTTCCAATAGACCAGTACTGTATCCTTCCACTTGAAGGAAAACACACTTTGTGAACATGTGACACGTGATGCTTTGCATCTTTAATCGTTCACATCACGACTGGCTGGTGTTTGTGTGCCAACTAGTTATCTCCTCTTGTAACCCTAGGTGTGGACACAAGGTTGAAGTTCACCCTTGAGCCTTCCCTGGGTAAAAATGGCTTCCAGCAGGTGAGGGTTGTTTCCAGTAGCAGTCCTGAAGTGGGAGACGTGTTTCACTGTAGAAAGAGGTAAATAATGTACAAGCTGTGAAATAATGGTCGACTGTTACGTTGTTTGTATTTTTGGCCAGTGGTACGATGCCCTCAAGGCGGTGGCAAGACTGCCCACTGGCATCCCCAAGGAGTGGAGGAAAAGGGTATGTCATGCTGTAATCCTTCCCTTTTCTTAAATTTGAACCCTAACTGGAAGTTGCACGGATATTCTTCCTATGGCTTTAGCAGATGGACCTGCATTATCTGAGCCAGTGTAGAATTCGCAGAACTACACTGTGAATCACCTCATGTTACGCTCACAGTCGGGCCCAGAAGTCTGTACGTAAATCCAAAGTCACCTCAGCTGCTATGTTACAATCAATATAAGCTTATTAGTACAGATGTCCGTTGATATATTTATGGGATAGGTTTAGCAAAAAAATCAAATATAGCTAATAAATTCAAACAACTATTTTAGTGAGTCAGCAAGTAGCACTTTTGCATGTTCTCCCCATGTCTGCGTGGCTGTGCTTTGGTTTCTTCCCACAGTTCAAAGATGCATGTCAGGTTAATTGGTCACTCTCAGTTGTCCGTAGTGTGTGATGGTGTGTGTGACAGTCTGAGGCCCCTAAGCAATGGACTGGTGTCAAATCCAGGGAGTAGTTTCATATCCCTGTAAACCCTGGTTATTCCAGGGTTGGCTACAGACCACCATGCCCCTGACCAGGGTAAAGCAATTCATGATAATAGATTTTATTAACTCCAAGGTACATTAAAATTAATTTTGAATAAATGTAAAACGTCTGGTCTCTCTAATGGTTGACCATTTCTCACCTTCTAGCTGATTCTCAACAATCTGGACATGAGGCACAAACTGTAAACACTGTAGAGACCAGATGAATTTAGGAGGGCCAATGATGTTTCTTTTTTTTCTTTTTTTTTTTTTTTGCACTGATGCAGTAGAACATGGATTTTTGGAGAATGTGGTCACAGCCCAACTTTTTCTGCTCCTGCAGGTGTGGCTGACCTTAGCTGATCAGTATCTCCACAGCATCTCTATTGACTGGGAGAAGACCCTGAGGTTTGCCTTCAATGATCGCAGCAACCCAGATGACGACTCGCTAGGCATCCAGATTGTCAAGGTGGGATTTAAGAGAGTGATAAGAAAGAACAAACAGAGAGATGTCAGAGTAGAAAGCACCCGCTCTGAGATACTTTCAAAGACCTGACACAGATACGAGTGTGTTCCCAGTGTGCAGAATAAACACGAGGTTGTGTGCTCTGCCTGTGGCCATGCCCCCTTAACCAATATGGATTATGGGAACGGTAGTCACTGTAAGGAAACTTAGCGTGATTATTATTGTTATGAATGACAGTTTTATCATCAACATAATGATTTTATTTTGTGTTCATTTTACAGCATATTTTTATTCCTTTAACACTTTGGTGCAGCAGATCAGGCAGCATGTGCATGATGATCCCCTCATAAAACTTGAAGCTTTAGGGATAAACGTCCAAGTCTCTACCTGCTTCGCCCTCTTTATCTTCTTTGATGGGTAAAGAGGGCTGATTCAGAAATCCGTGTGTGTGTGTACAGATCACAGAGGATCTGACTATCAGGATGTTTGCTTGAGGTCCTGTGTCAACAGTGGGTGGATGATGGAAAAGAGGCCTGAACTGTTTTTCTGCCACACTTGCATATGCGCACACAGTGATTCAGCTCGCCGTGTGTGTCGGGGCACAAAAGAGTCTTGATTTCTAAGACTTTGGTCTTGCCCTCCCTGGTCACGTGGCACGTCTCTCGCTGCCATTTTGAAAAATGGAAAAGGAAAAATGGCATTTTGGGAGCAGCACAGCTGTCATGAGCAGCTACATTCCCGGTATGTGAATGTGGGAAGTAGGAGGCTGTACTTGAACCCGTTTATCTTTTGAGAAACGTTTGCCGTTTCTTGTTTTTGTGTTCACTTTCAGGACCTTCACAGGACAGGATGCAGCTCCTACTGTGGCCAGGAAGGGGAGATGGACAGAGTGGTGCTGAAGCGGGTTCTGCTCGCTTATGCACGTTGGAACAAAGCTGTGGGCTACTGCCAGGGTTTTAACGTCCTGGCTGCCCTTATTTTGGAAGTTACTGAAGGGAATGAAGGGGATGCACTCAAGGTAAAATGCTTGTCTACACCAGTAAAATTAGAATTTATCAGCGTAGATTATGCTTAATGAGCAGGTTAACTTTTTTTTTGTATTTGTGCAGGTGATGATCTACTTGATTGACAAGGTGCTTCCTGACAGCTACTTTGCAAATAACCTGCGCGCGCTGTCCGTGGACATGGCCGTCTTCAGAGAGCTGCTGCGGCTCAAGCTGCCAGAGCTGTCTCAACACTTGCATTACCTCCAAAGGGCGGCCAACCGCGAGGGGGGCGGTGTGTGTCTCCTTGTTTCCGGATCTGCTCGCCATGTCTGGTGCCGCTAGCGGCAGCGTTGTGACCTTACCTTCGCACTGTATGTTGCAGGGAGCTACGAGCCGCCGCTTACTAACGTCTTCACTATGCAGTGGTTCCTCACCATGTTCGCCACCTGCCTGCCCCATCACACCGTGCTCAAGATCTGGGACTCGGTCTTTTTTGAAGGTTCTGAGGTCCTCCTGAGGGTGGCCCTGGCGATCTGGGCCAAGCTGGGCGAGTGAGTGGGCCCCGTTCTCGTCCCGTTTATTTGAGGGTGAAGGATAAATGTCCGTTCGGGGGAAAAGCGTTTTTATCGATCAAAGTCGAGTCGAATGAAACCGGAGAATAAAGATGGCCGGTGCCACAGTTCACACAAGAGCTCCTACTGTAATTTTAGGACTCCTAGTGACAGTTGATCTGTCTTTGAATGCAATAACATAACAGCACCTTTTGTGCTAAATGCGTCTCTGTGTCGGGTGCTTCCTGATGAAGCATCTTATAGCTTTCGAGACTTCCTTCTTAAGCAGGGACGTTACCACGGTAACGACGCGCTCGCGTAAGAATGCAAGTTGTAGCGAGGTCCTCCTTGCGACAGAATGGGCGGTGCAAAAGGCGCTTTGATGCTGCTCCTAGTTTCGGATGCGCCAGCGAGTGGGTTGGCGTCTGCTTAAAAAGGAAACTAAACCGCTTGTGTTCACGTTGTCCGATTTCAGTCTGTCCTTCCGCTTGTCTGACAGGCGCATTGAGTACTGCCAGAGTGCCGATGAGTTCTACAGCACCATGGGCTGCCTCACCCAGGAGATGCTGGAGCACGACCTGATCGACTCCAACGAACTAATGCAGGTGGGTGCAGCCGACTGGTGCGCGGAGCTCCGGACTGAGGTTGTTGCTGATTTTAGTCCTGAGCACCACGAGCAGGATTTGACCAGTGTAGGTGCAGCGAAGGTTGTCGGGTCAGCGACTGGTGGGCTCGCATCCCCACGAGAGGTGAAATGAGAGTTTCTCTCCCCTGTCTTCTCCCCGCTGGGCGCAGACGGTGTACTCCATGGCTGCCTTCCCTTTTCCTCAGCTGGCAGAGCTGCGAGAGAAGTACACCTACAACATCACCCCTTTCCCTGCCCACGTCAAGGCCACCGGCAGGTACCGTATCCAGCGTCAAACCTTTTGTGGCCGAGTGCCGCTTGTGTGAAAATCACAGCGAGTGATTTACCGAATCCTAAATATCTAATGTGAAAATGTATTTTTTTGTATTTAAGTGTGGATGAAATGTGTGCCTGTCTGTAACTGTGTTATGACATTCAGTAGAATGTGTAGCTTTTGTGGTAACTTTTGGGTTAAGAATTAAGTTTTGTAGACGTTCTTGTGGGCCAAGTTTTATAAAATGGAGGACCGCATGTTAGACACCTCCGGTTTAAACGGCTACGCAAGTGCGGCTCAGCCCAGCAGTGTAGTTGCTCATAGCTGAACCTGCCGGAGCTCAACCCTCTCGTGTCCTTCACCGCCACATCAGGCTGTTGGAGGGCTGTGACCTCATACGGGTGACGCGTGCTTTCGCTGGCAAGCTCTCTGCAGTGTGGTTAATAACAGGACTGGTTTGCTGTGAGTATGATGTGAGTATTTTCCGTGCAGGTTATGGCCATTTTGAAGTGGACGCTTTGTGAACTGTGTGTGTGTGTTTTGCGCAGAAGTGTTTAAACATCCTGTCTTGTTTTACTGTCCGCACTCCCCTCTTCGCTCGTGCGTTGGCGTGTGAGTTTGGAGGCAGTCGGTGGAGGGCGGACCTGATGGAGAAGCAGCTTTTTTTGTGAATTTGACTCTGTGTGCACAAGTTTATGAGAACCTGAGTACAGGCGCCAGTAGGGAGCCGAGTGCAGACTCGCTCTCTGTTGCTGCTCGTTGGCGACGGCTTCTGACTGCAGACCTCTGCGGTGTGTGCAGCCAGGGGGGCCGTGGACGGGACAGCGACGACGAGGGGGACATGGACGACGAAGACGCTCTGGCTGGTGCTCTGGGCTGCCTGGGTCCCATTGGGGGTCTGCTGGCCCCCGAGCTGCAGAGGTACCAGAAGCACCTTAAAGGTACGTCGGTGGTGGGGTCTCTCTTCCCCCGCACACCTGCCAGTTCTGAAGACTTTTACTGCTTCGACAAAACACGGCTCTCCTCCCCTAACGGTGGGAGGGCACCTTGAGTGTTAACTGAGCTGGGTGGCTCTCGCTGTCTCGCTGCCACTTCCTGCACTTGGGAAGCCCCTCCTAGACGTGCTTCCTGCTCCCTTCTCCCTTTCCAACAAAACAGGAAAGTGCCACGGATCTCCCAGCATCCTCCACTTAGCCGTTAATGGCACAGTGTAACAGGATGACTTTGTAGCTACTGTGTCAAAAAGGGTCAACTGAATTCCTTCTCGAAAGCTCTCGAGTACCTTATTTTGGTGGTCAGAGAGAAGGTTCATGAGGGTGGTGCCTGGCTTGTTAATGCTGTCACGCTCTTGCCACCAGTATGCGCAGCTGTTTCAGGGCAAAAAATGTTTAATCCTGCTACTCAAGAAGGAGCCAATGAAGACAAGACTGAGTGCCTCTCCTTCGCCTTTCTTCCTCCCACCAGACCAGCACGGGGAGCAGAGTCAGCCGAGCAGCAACATAGCTGAGCTGAGCCCCGGGGCTGTGGGCGCGGGCCGGGCGGAACACCAGGCCGCCATCAACAGCATGATGCTGGAGCGGATGAGCACGGACATCAGTGCCCTGAAGAGGCAGTACTCTCGCATCAAGACGCGGCAGCAGCAGCAGGCCGGCCGGGTCTTCATCCGCGCAGGTGGGTACGGTGGGGATCCGGGGCCATGCGGTCCTGGCACTGGCAGACCCCGAACGTGTCGTAAACCTCCTCTTGTATTCTTTTGTGCGATGGGAGAATCGTGCGGATCAGCAAATGTAAGGAAAGTAGGTCTGTTGGGGGGCTGCGGCAGGGAGCTGGAGTCCATTGTGGACTAGGAGAGCCACCCGCCGACTTAACAGCTCCTCTGCACGGAGAAGCAAATGTGTAACGTTCACGTCGCAGTGCCTCGTGACCTTAGTGCTTCATTCTTGTGTCATAACATTGTGTAGTGTAACCGTGATTTCTTACCGACTGTTTTGTTTGAGTGTAACTTCTTGTGTTGCTCGTACCTTCTTATTACATGTTCCGTTCAAGCTGCTGTGTGTGAAGGTCCCTCCAGGGCGGAACAAAGTACCCATCCTACTGTAAACTTCCATGTCAGCTCCAACCAAGTTTACGTGTTATCAGTTGAGCAGCAGTCAACACTGACACCTCAGTCGCCGGTACCCTGAGGGCATCTTCCTGTCAGCAGCCATCGCCGCTCACGCCCGCTCGCTGGATGCTGGTGGGGCTGATGGTTTTAAGCCCTAGAGTGTCATCTTTCCCCTCCAGGTCCCGATGTAGCCGCAGATACATCCGACGAGCAGCCGAGCCAGGGTACTTTACCACGTTTGCAGGGCTTCCTTGGGGCTCCACTTGGACTTCACCGAGTCCTCCAATTACGCTGGGTGTGGCTGTTGAGATGCGAGTGGCTAATGTGCACCGGCTCTGGGATCAAAGTGGGAGCTGATCACGAAAACCTCGTAGCACAGCCGTTAATTAAAAAAAGACGCAATAAACCGTTTTAAATTCATATACAGTACTGTGCAAAAGTCCTAGACATGCAACTTCAATGTATGTTGAGAAGTACAGGTGGATTCTTATCTACCATCAGGGAGGTTTCTGGTTGGTCCCAAATTCATTGTGCAGCCTGAGAATGACCTCAAACACCCAACCTCAGTCATACACAACTATCTTCAGCAACAGATGGTCTGGTCCCCACAGAGCCCTCATCTCAACACGATCAAGTCAGTCTGGGAGGACATGCAGAGACAGTCAAAGTCTGCAGAACCGTGGCCAGTTTGGAAGAACCTACCAACCTCCACCTTAAACTGCATGCAAGTTTGCATAAGAGAATCGATGGTGTTTTAAAGGCAAAAGGTGGTCTCACCAAATATTGATCTGAATGAGGTTTTTTTTGTCTTTTTAGAACTCTTTAGAAGGTTTATTGATTAATAAGTGTTCATGGCATTATTTTTGGAACCATCCTCGCTTTATAGCGTTTTCCCCACAGGTGCCTAAGACTTTTGCACAGTACTGTATGCATGCATACAAAATCAGCGTTGCTGTTTTCCGATGCTCTGGGTGTCTCCTGCTTGTGGGCAACTCTACCTTCCATTTCCCATTGTTAAAGTGCTGTTGATTTTAGTTCTGCGTATAATTTGAGCACTGTTTTTCACGCAGGTAAATGCCCGGTCACAAGCCTCCTGGCCCCCCAGGTGCATCCATCCCCTGTGGTGAACCATCTTCTTCTGGGGAAGAGACAGAAGGGGGCAAAGGCTTCCAGGAACGGTCTGATCCCGGGGCCCCTCCCTCGGGCTCAGTCCAGCCCCAACTGTGACAACAGCCCCCGGCGCCGCCTGAACTCGCCCTGGCGTGCACACGTTCGCACCCACCGCCAGAATCTGGCGCGTGCCCGCGCCCAGCTGGGCTTCAGGAGTCCCGTCGAGCCAGCGGATGACGGCGAGCCGACAGAGGCGCTGCAGGAGCAGGGCCCGGATGAGGAAGACGATTCGGTACCCACCGGGGGGCTGCAGCAGGTGGAGCAGCAGATGGCCTCCCTGGATTTGGAAAGCAGGTCTCCGCCGCCGTCCCCGGGTACATCAGAGCCGACGGCAGACCCCGAGCCCCCCCTCTCCGCCCTGCCACCACCACCCCAGCCCCCCCACCGCAAACAGTCGGACTCTTCCGGTTCGGAGAGCTGCGGCTCCCTGCAGCAGAGCCCCTCGAGCCTGACGGTGCCCCCTGCGGCCCGGCACGCACCCTTCTCCCCTTTCCCCAGTGTGAAGCCACCGCGCAAGTCCACCGCTGCCAGGAACTTGGGTCTGTACGGCCCGACGGAGCGAACCCCCACCATACACTTCCCCCAGATGAGCAAGACTGTCAACAGTGCTGCCGGCAGCACAGTCGGCACCACTAGGAGGCAATGATGAGCGACGCACTTCCTGACTGCGTGACTGTGTGGGTCCGCCGTCACACACACGGCCTCAGCGAGGGCTTGCGTTCCGGAAAAGGGACGCTGGGTGAAATTGGCTTCCTTCACTTGTTAAAGCGTCGTCCGAGGGTCATCGTTTTGGTGGGTGGGGTGGGGGGGTCACTCGTCTGGGTGACGCACATTCATGTCGTTCGTGCTGCGTGTCGAAATCCCCTTTAAAGCCCATCGCTGTCTCTGTCCTCATGCCTTGTCACAGTGTGGTGTTTAGCGGAAAAGCACAATCCATCTCCCACATCGATTTGCCTCGTTTTTCCTGCAGTCGGCTAGAAATGTCAAACGGAGAGTGTGCCTTACCAGATCCTCGCATGTTCTCGGCGGACAGTCCAACAAGCGGGTTTTCGTTCCCACCCCCCACGGCTGCGCTCACTATTACTGCAGCCCGAACTGTCCTCCGGACCTGGGTTCCTCTCCGTGGCGTAAACTGCTCCGCGTGTTCCTCCTTGTTAGCAGGCCCGAGCCGTGCGCTCTGCCGCCGCGGGGGGTCCGCTTTGCCGGCCCTCGCGTCACCGCGCTGCAGCTGATTAAACCGAGAAATTGCACTGATTTCCCTCACTCGCCTTTTTGTTCACGGGGTTCACTTGAGTGTGTTTAACGTGTTTCGAATGTATTCAAACCTCCTCCTTTCCTTTAGCGTAAAACACGCCGTGCAGATGCTTTGCAGCACGCCGTCGCCACCCGGACGCGGGCGGCTCTTCTGTCAGCACACGTGGAAACGGTGTTTATTTGTATGATCATTAAAGTTATCCAGTGCAAAACCGCTAGCTGGAACTGAAAAGGTGTTTTCATGACTACCGCTGAAACCACTAACCTGTGACTGTGCAAATATAAACCGAGCGAGTAACATTAAACAGCTTTATTACCTCGCACTTCCGGCTCAGGCGGCTTCATGGGCGCAGCACTTGATCTGCGTGGAACAAAATTCCTTTTGGATTTTTTTTTTTTAAACCTTAAACATGCTGCAAGTGAAAGACTTAGTTTGGTCAGTGACTCAGTACGTCTCTGTGTTCTTGAACTGAAGTTTGGCAGCAGTGATTTAAAAGGCATGTTATAGGAAGAAGAAACAGTGATAAATGTGTCACTTGTACAAATTAAAACAGGTGCCAGGAGTGATTTACTGTGTTACTATACAGGCTGTTGAAAGCTTTTCGCACAAAGGATGTAGGATTGCAGTTAAGTGGCACCTGAACAACCCCCCCCCCCAGCCCTGAAAGACCCCCTCTTCAGGGACTCGCCTGCTACCTGTAGAGGATGAGCTGTGTATGCAGAAGTACAACAAAGTAAACGATGGTGCGATTTACTTATTTCTACTTGTTCACATGAAAATCATGTAAAGATGCGGTTTTTAAGTGATGGTTTACGATGTGTGGGACGTCTTCCTGTTTATTCGCTTGCAGTTAAAGGGCGTCTGCCGAAGGGAGGCGCCGAACTCGCTTCACCTCTCGCTGCCTTCTTTCCCACCCTGCTTTGAGGGGTGCGGCGAGTTGTGACCTGCCGTGACCTCGCAGAGCCGCCGGCACCCGGACAGGGGCCGTCGGGTGACCCCTCCGCAGCCGCTGAGCCCCGCTGAGGTCAGTGTAACACATGAGCTGATGGTTGCTGGCGTTTTAAACGCGTGTAATAAAACCGCCGTCAGAGTTATAAACGGTTATTCCCGTGGTGCCTCCGGGCTTCATGTTACACACGTCCAAACACTGAACCGGACCCAGGCGGTTTGTCACACACGGTGCAGAGTCACATTTAGTGTGACATTCTGACTGGAGCCTTTAGTCGCAGCGGCTGAGTAGTTCTTACACCGAACGCTAGGTGGCGCAATGGGGTTTAAGAACGATTCTCCATTTTAACGTCACTATTTGAGGACCAGCAGCTATACAGTCCATTAGACCGGAGTTTGACAGGAGGAGGGAAAAAAGTGGTTAAAATACCAGCTGCACCCAGGCTGGTGGGCTGTGGGTTCACATCCAGCTCAGTCAGTGTGGAGGCTGCACGTTCTCCCCCCGTCTGTGCGGGCTTCCTCCCACAGTCCAAACACGTGTTAGTCACAGTAAACTGCCCACAGCGTGTGTGTGTGGTTCACCGCGGTGGACTGCTGTCCCATCCGGGGGGGTAGTTTTGTACCCCAGTGCCCAGTCGTTCCAGGACTGGCTCCTGAGGGTCGGGACCTTGACCGGGGAGAAGCAGTAAAACGGACGGATGCGTTTAACCGACTTTTAATCGGAAGGTAATCCGAAGCTAATAAAGCTAAAAACACGACGACATTGCGACGGACTCGTACCGTTTCACACCCCCTGCCCCTCAGAGAGGAGCCAGACCTGCTTTGCACGAGCGGCTGTTGATAACAGACGTTTGGACAGAAGTCTGAGTTTCTTCGAGATCCAAACTCATAAGTCAAGTCTGTATTATGTCGCTTTCATTGCCCGTCACTTAGTGGTGAACGTGGCTTCGGAATTACGGCCAAAGCGAGTGAAGCGGCCAGCGTGCAGGCGACCGCCGTCGTCCCTGAGGTCCGCCCGTTTGGGCTTCGACGGTCGTATCTCACACAGTTTAATTCACGACGCCCAGTTTGACTTTTACTTTCCCACCGACTCATTTACCAAACGCTCTTCTCCAAAGCGGCACTTAGTGATCATTTCGTCACACTCATCTGGCACCTCAGCCAAGGTGTCACCTCTGAGGCTCAGGGAGGCGCAGCTTCCACATGAAACCGATCCCCTGTGTGAGTGACGCCGACTCGCCTCAGGAAGGGTTTCCAGGAGCAGGTCGTGTCTGAAAGGCGCAATAAACCCAATTCCAACAATGAAACATCCGAAAATTTGCCGAAGCGCCGCTTTGCCTTCAAATCCCCACCTGCTGAGCCTGTTTTTGAGCAGTTGATCCTGGCCGACTCGCTAGTCGTCGCTTTTTGTTCTCCGTTCTTGTTCCTGAAGGCCCCCCCCCCCAACCAAGGCTTTGCTTTGATACCTTCAGAAACCCCGACTGGTTTCTGCTAAGATTCTGCAGCTTCTTCGGTCGGGTTTCCGAATGAAAAAACAAACGTTTACTTCAACGATCATTTATTTTTTCATAAATGCTTTGAACATGTAATAAATTTAGCTGACAGGTATGTGATTTTATAAAAGCCGGCGGCGGCGAGATGCTCACGGCCTCTCGCTCGGGATCTTGTAAAGAACACGAAATAAACGAAGGTTTCCTCTTAAAGTCGGTAAAAATTTTGACACGAAACACTTTAACTCCTCGTGATGTTTATCCTAAAGAGATGGGAAATAAGTGACGTGCCATGTGTGCAGTTTCACGGTCCGACTTTATCGCTTCGTTCTGCTGTCGTCCTTTACGACGTGGTGCACGACGGACCCGTCTGAGAGCTGAGGAGGACCGAAGCTGCTCAGAAGCGGGATCTGGGGGTCGGACCTCGCCCAGGGGGGGTGCTACGTCACACAAAAACAATAACATATCACATATTACTGTGGATCAAACCTGCAGTTGGTGACCATTCAGAACCTGCCTGAACATCTGAGGTATCTGACGCCCGGAGTGGAAATGCAGGCGGTTTTACCGTATACAAGGTTTTTTAAATTTAACGTTCGACGTTCGTAACGTTACCCCGAGTGACGAAAGAGTACAGTTGTAGATTCTATCGGCACCTGAGCCGTGTTTTTCCTGGTGGCTCCCGACTCCCCCCCCGCCGCGTGCCGCTGCTCCGGGGATGTATCTCACATACCTGTCAAAGACGAACAGGTTACCGGTGCAGGTCAGCGATAAACCACTTTCCTGGAGCAAATGACACACCTTTGTCTCAGCCGTCCGGGCCCCCTGTGGCCTGCATACCTTCGCCCACCTAGTGGTGCCTCACGTGCTGGAAATAACTTCTCGTCGCTCCTCCTCAACTGAGGCGGTAGAAGTTCAGTGAGCAGCTGTGGCCATGGAGTAAGAAGCAGGTAAGCAGGAGTCATGTGCGTCAGTTACGTGACGGGGGAAAATAATCAGGAGAGAGACAGAATCCCAGTGGGGGGGTGACTATAAAGCTTTCAATGTTGCAGCTCTTTTGAGATCAACAAAAATGCCACAAGGTATGGAGACAGTAGAAGTATTATATGACTGAGAGAAATGTTTTTTTTTAACGTTAACCTCCTACTCTGTTATAAAATGACATCCTGGTCATGAGACAGAGCAACAGACAAAAGTTGTGTTCATGTTTTATCCTCAGCTTCACGTCCAGCAGCAAGAAAGTGTCACTGAGCTCAGCAGTCCAACCAAGCAGTAAACAAACTGAGCTCCTTGAGATGTAAAAACACAGGTGAAGCACCATTTGGTCTCTACAGACAGGTGCAGCCGGGGGCACTGGTGCCTCACAGCTGCAGCGGGTCTGCATGTTCTCCCGGGGTCTGTGGGTTTTCTTACAGTGTTCTGCTTCACCGTGCAGTCCAGACACATTTTGGGGGTAAACAGCATCTGTGTGTGTGAGTGTGAGAGCACAGAGAAGCTGAAGAAGCTGTAGATGTTCCTGCAGCTTCCACGTCCACCCCCAGCGAAGCTCAGCCTCGGCCTCCATGCAGACCCCGGTGTGGGCACTCGAGGGTGAATAACGTACAACTTTCGTTGGTGCGATTCATCGACACATCCTCCTGTTCGGGACGCTCTCCTACAGCCACTCGGTCCAGAACCTTCCTTTTGCCAGGACGGTTTCTTCACCCGTCGCAGGTCTTTGTCAGGTTCTCATCACGGCTGAATCCGCCACTGAGTCCACAAGTTACCGGCGGCATGAATCAGGTGGTGACCCTACAGATGAATCCATATCTGAACTCCTGTCAGTATCATTTCCCATCATGCCCAGTGGATCGTCCCCTTTTGGCCGAAGCCCGTGGGGTCAGTCTGCCCAGCGGGACGCAGACTGTGTTTCGCCTCGCGTTCGGATCGGCACACCTTCGTCCTCCTTCTCACACCTGTTCTTTTAATCCCGGATGACAAGGACCAGCCGGAACTTTTGCTTTGTTCTCACCGACGTCTGACCTCCCACACGCTCAGGAACACTTTGCTAGAGAAACTGCCACTTGACAGGTCACAGGAGACCGTTGGGGACAAACCCCCCGCCGTTGGAAAAGGCTCCACAGTCGTTTCCCTGGGCCGACGCCAACATCCTGCCCACTACCGCTTTGGCAGCGGATTTTATTGCACAGGGACCTGGGTGGAAGGCAGGCGGCTCCGTGTCCCGCGGCGGAACTTCGCTCCTTAGGACCAGCGTGGAGCCCCAGGGAAGCTTCAGGCGCATGTGGAAATGCTGCGGGGGAGAATAAAGCAGCCCTGTTGTCCGGGACCCCCAGCAGACGCACGGGGACCTCGAGGACGTTCCCTGGACGCCCGGTGACACCACACGCTCGGGGGGGACAACAGAACTGACGGCGCCAGCAGGACCTTCAGCTTCGTTCACTGACATTTTTAGCTGTTTTGCCGTGTTCGGTTGGGCTCTGTTGTAACGTCACCGTCACTACTGCTGTCCCGGGGTCACAGGTTCCTTCTCTCCGACGGTAGGCCTTTCCCGCATTCCCTTTAATGCCAAAGAATGTGAAACAGTTGCGGGAAACGCAGGTCTCAACAACGCTGGGTGCTTTTGGACACATCTGAGAGGCTTCGGGCCGCTGACGCCGACGTCGGCCTGCAGGTCGCTTCACGGCGGCCCAACAAAAGGAGAGTCAAGAGGCGTCTCCCCGAAGCGATTCTACACCTGCATGCCCGCCTGGGCTCGAGGTGGAAACACAAGGTTCGCCACTTAGGTTCGCAGTTACCGACAAGCAGGGGGGCCGGTGAAACTGAGAGGCTGAGCAAGAGAAGCGTGAAGAATGTCAGGTATGAGAAGAGTTGCTGGAAAAGCTTACAGGTGGTTTCACTCCATCTGACTCCAGTTAGACGATTCCCCGAGGCAAAGGGCAACCGCAGAAAGTTCCCTTCTCCCATCTTCTCACGCCTGACGTCTCTTGGAGCTTCTTGTGTTATTCTTCACCCCACGGGGAGGCGGAAAGATTCCACAACGGCGAAACAGTAGTAAAACCCGGTGCAAATCAGGGTCGCCTGCTAACTTGCTGACACGTAGCCCGAAACGTCAATGGCCAGAGGTCCGGTTACTAGGGACCTCTCCCCGTGTGTGGTTTCCCAACCCCCCCCGCGGGACGTTTCCAAGGGAACATGTATTGCAGGGCTGAGTGCCAGTCACAACAACCGCATCTGCCCGGCGGAGCGGGGCTATCTGGGCATCTTCGGTCCTGGGGGAAATGCGCGTCTTACAGTTTCTCACAAGAGCGCAGCAATAAATAAAAAGGGGCACAAGTGACACTCGGTTATTTCTTCCCAACTGCCTCGTGGGAGGAACCGTCAAGCTGTGAATGTTAAACTTCCACAACAGATGATTTTTCAAAGATCGCAGCGTTGCCTCCCATCTCGACCCAGTCGGACCGTAGAGTTTCATTCCTAGACGAGGAATAAATAAAAGTGCGTTTGTTTATGTCAAATGAACTCCTACAAACGTCGACCATGTGCCACCCAGTAGGACTACTTGCACATTCCGGACTTGAGGGATCGTGAACGTCGCACTCGTTTTGGACCCAAGGAAGGAAGGAGACGACTTCTCAAAAATGGGATTTTGAAACGATCCCATTTTTTAATGTTTTCTGTTAAACTCGGTGAAGAAGGTTTAATGCAGAAGAACAACTGACTCACACAGACTCTTTAGTTAAACTGGGCGACTGAGTTGTAGACGTTGAGGTTAAGGGACAAATTTCTGTGGAACGTTCCTCCAGCGACTGACCGTCGGCAAAACTTCACACTAAGTTCGGCGCCAAAACAAGCGTCAAATTTGGTAGAAATGAGCGGCGGCGTCACACAGACCTCACAGCAAACCGGTGGCTCCGTTTGGAGACAAATGTGAGCAGAAAACCTACAAGGTTCATTTCTCAGAACGGCAAAACGGTCTCAGTATTAATGATCCTCATAGATAGAGACGGAAGGTTGAGGAGTTTTCAGAGTCTCCTGGGAGGCATTTGCTCATCGCCGAGGTCCCATAATCTCCCATAACCTCCCACACAGCCACTTGTGGACTTGCTCACGTCACTTTTGCTCGGTTACATTAGCACCACATTTGTTTATTCAGCAGACGCTTTCTGACTCAAACACACTGCTCGCAAATGTCCCAACGAAGCTTCTCTGAGGGCTTCAACTTAGAATTTCTGGTGGCCCGGCCTCATGTTCTCTATCTCCAGTTTCACCTGCTACCCTGGTACGTGCAGCCTTCCGATGCTGGCTACCATTCACATGCGTTTGGAGCTCAGATGGTTTTGTGTGGTTTGGTTCCAGTCTCATGAGCTGCAGATCTTCTCTGGGAGGCAGGAGGGGTTCAGTGCTAGAAAACATCTGGTGTTTCCATTAGAAGCAGCGTGTGCTCCGGAACAGGGACGTTAGCCAGGATCACATCACCCGGCGCAGCGCAGCTTGGCGGAAACAAACCTCATTAAATGTTGATGTGCTCATGAACTTCTCCAGGAAGAGAAAGAATTTAAGTGAAGGCAAAAAAAACAAAACTATTTCTAATTTCAACATTAAATTTTGGTCCAAAACAAAAATTGGACATTGAAAAGTCGTCTTTTTGCTAGCGAACGATCTTCTTCCAGCCACGTCCGTGTGGTAAAGTGGGGTGGACGGAGGCTGAGGGACGGTCTGGCTGGGGTGGGAGATGCGAGCTGGATGCGACTGGAGGCTGAAGATGCTTCGTGGACCAAATCATTAGGTGTTTGCGTTCATTTCTGTTTGTCGCTTCAGGCGACTCTTCTGTTTTTGGGTCACTTTAGCCACAAAACCAGCCAGACCAAAGAACAAACTTCTGCTGACCTTTCACTGCAAAGGACGATCGCCTCCCAGCATGCACTCCTCTGCAGGACCCCCAGCTGCTCTGCCTTTTCAGGCCGCATGTTTGCAGTTGCTAGGAAGCATGAGTAGAAATTCCCAGCCCTGGACTCGCTGACCTGTCCCAGTCTTCTCTGTGACATGGCGTGGGACCTGAGAAGGCCACAGTGGCGGCGATGAAGATGACGACTGTGGCGATGCTGGGTGTGGACAACAGCGGGCGAACGTTGATGATGTCAGAAGCCTTCGCATCCCTCACAGCTCCATTCGTGATGGAAATTTTCTAGAAGTTCACATAGTGTCCAGATTCCATGGGAGATGAAGGTGACGCGGGAATCGCTAAAGGTCAAAGTTATGACAACCGTACTGATGTTCACTGGTGACTTTCAGCAGGTTTGACCTCTTCTGCCCAAAGGAAAACCGCGTCACTGTTTCAGACGGACAGGCAAAGGAACCCGGCGGGATGCAGGTTGACATCCGAGAGAACCAGGTTCTGCTCAGTTAGCTGCTGTCGCTTCTTCTCAAGCCCCTCATACAGGGGTTATAAACCGGGCGAAGCATCTCCACGATGGACTAAATCACTTTCAGTGACTTATCTCAACGGCTGTGGCAGTGATGGAAAATAAGCTCCCCACCCAGTCAGATTTGGGCCCGTTTTTTAACTGAACAACTTGGAACCATGACGTGATATTAATACTGTCCTTACTGTGTGGGGATGAAAACACTTAACTGTGAGTTTTAAGTGGGATTTTATAGCAGTACGGGGGGTGAGAAGTTATAAAACAGACAGAAGTTTTGATTTGTGTTCATTCGTCTACGAAATAACCCGAAAAACACAAAGTGCCTCACGAATGACTCAGGGTCTAACTCCTCTTCTCCTGCTGCTGCTCCTGCGTCACTCCTTCACGATGTGGCAGCACCAGAATTAGATGGATCAGACTCCCGATGGGGGGGGTCCGCGTGCCCTTTTTTTACCGAGTCGGTGGGAAAGATTTCTCCTCCTTGTCGGTGACGTCGGTGACGATCGACTGTCACCACTGTGTGGACCGAGGTTAAGAAAACACGACCTCCCGGAAGCTGCCGGCGTCTTTCGCATTTGACTTAAGCAGCGATTTGCTCGGCAGGGAAAACTTCGGAGCTTCAGCCGCAGACGAGGGTTTCGGCAGCCCTGCGAATCACCTGAACGCGCAGAAGGTCAGCGCGACTCCCCCCGGTTCCGTTGCCGGCTGTTTGTCAGGATGTGTTATCGTGCAGGCCTGTCGGTTAATGCGGCGCAAATGAGGCCGACTGAGGAAAGAAGTCATCCGACAGCCGGGATCAATTCGATTACGGCGGCGGAACCGAACGGAGCCCGGAAACCGGGCCTCGGCTCCTCTGCTCACCACCCGTCTGTGTCGCCGGTATCGGTGCTAATGAGAGCAGGTGCGCGGCGAGGTGCTTCCTAAGCAGGCCGGACGGAAGCGGGTGGCCGAGGCATCGAAATTCACTCGATGTTCCCGACGACCCGGGGGCTGATTTCTTCTTCGGAAGTGGGGCGCGGGCGAAGCCCCCCGGGGAGCCGAGAGCGAGAGCAGCGTCTCGCCTCCCCTCTGAGATCAGTCCCTGTTCTGCCCGTCCAGACGGAGACGCTATCATGAATAATTTGGGCAGAAGAACGGCGAGTAAGGAAGTACACGTCTTGTTTTATTTTTAACGGGAGGGGCTCCTCGGGACGGAAGGGTCCGTCTCGGATCACAGACCTGTCACACCTTCTTAATGTTGCGCTCGCGGCCACTGTCACCCCCCCCCCCCACCCCCGTTCACGTCATCTATCGGGCAAAGTGGCTCTGGGAGGCGGTGATGCAGCTGGACTCCCAGGGCTGTTGCTGGGGGGGACGGTCGTGCCAGCAGCCCCCCCGCGGCCTCACGGTCCATCCGGCTGAAAGGGCCGCGTGGGAGGCTCTGGAGGATTCGTACACCTGGCAGCGCAAAGGTCTGCCTGGATGATCAATGTTGGCTTTGCACTTGTCCTGTCTGAGGCCTGTTTGCAGACAGAGAGACCAGGCAGAGGGGGGTGGGGGTGGGGGGGGTCACAGCCCTTTCATTCTTTCTCCCCTCCTCTCCACTGTTCACGAACACAACAGCAGCTGAACAATGTCATGACAGAAGAGAACCTGTATCAGCGGCTGGAGCCTGAAGGCCTCCATATGAAACTGACTAAAGCGACCCAGATACATCAACATGTCACCTGCTCACCTTCTCTCCCTCCTTCTCCCCCTCCCTCCTTCTCTCAAAACTGTGGACCTTTTTCATTCATGCAATGAGGAGCAACTTCTGGTTAGGGAGCAGGAGAGCATCTAAAAGACCACACGGGTGTCTTTGTTCTCCATGCCTGAACATCACCGTGTCCCGGTCACTGGTTCTTCTCCTGCGTCTTCTATAGCGGCCCAGGTGAAGGTGCTTTTCCTCTGGCCCAACTGGGCAAAACCCCAGCTTACTTTGGGTGCAGTCGTGTCAATCGATCACACACTCAAGTCCCTCTAGATACAACCTAAGCAGCTCATTCATAATGAATCCACTTTCCGGATGTTTGACTGCAGCAGTACAGGAAAAACGCGCAGCAGTTCCAATAAAATGCGAACAAGAAAAGTAGAAATGGGAATTTGAACGTGAGAAGCGAAGACAGAGAGGCAGAGCGATGGAGCGAAAACAAAGGTGGGTCTTTAACAGCAGAGAACAGTTCCATCCGGCGTCGACCTGCCTGTTTGCCGACTGGAGCTCCTCAGGTCAGCGGTTGTCCATTGAGGAGTAATGGGCTCCACGTCTGAGAACCAAATGCAAATGGAGTAAGCAATACCAGCAGAGCCTCCTGGGATACAACCCAGGCCTTGTTCAGCCCCGAGCTCATGTGAGGTGAGGAGGGTCACGAACAAACAGGACGGCAGACTGGAGATCCATTCTTTCGCCGGCGGGGAGGGGGAGAACGAGACAGAAGGAGATGGACAGATACACAGAGGCAAAGGCAGCCGGAGTCGCCGAGCTGCTAAATTCCCACCATGTTTCCGTGCTCACGGTGAGAAGGTCTGCGGGAAAAAGAGGACCAGAAGACACCACCTGATTATGATTAGCAGTTGAGAAAACAGGCCTGAGCCAGAGGAGATCTGGGATGTGATGGAGAGAATCTCTTTCTCACACACACACACACACACACACACACACACACACACACACACACACAGAGTTTTCCTGAAATACACGTTTGGACTGCAGAACATACACACCTCACACAGACTGGGCCAGGGTTCAAACACAGCCCCACCTTGCCGGGGTTTCACCCAGGGGTTCGGCGTATGACAAAACCAGCGGAAATGAGGAACCGTCAAAGTTTAACCTGGATGGAGGAACACGTGTAGCACCACCTTAGACAGCAGGCGAGAACTTTTCACAAGATTCACAGAACAAATTAAATTAAAAAAATGAACCATGAAAAGCACCAGGACACACGGAGCAGGAGGAACAAGTGATGATGGAGTGTTGACGTCCACCAGAACTGCACTGTAATGTTTGAAACGTCAGGAAGACGGAAGAAATAAAAACCTCCAGTCTGACCGACTCTCAAGTACAAAGTTTTTTCAAACATTGCACTGTGGTTCAATGTGGTGGAGCTGGAGAAATGTACTAAGCACCATCACCTCCACCACCACTGGGTACACACACCAGCACCTGGTCTCCTCAAGAAGAACCTCAGCAAACCAACGCAGCAGCCAGAAGTGTCGGAGGCGGAGCTGAGAGCACAAGTGAAACATCTGCTACCGGAAGCTCAGGACACAAAAGAAAGACAAGTGACAGCAGCGGGATGGAGATGAAGAGAAAATGTCGACAGACTCAGACACAGGGAGTTTCTAGCGAGAAGCTCTTATTGCTCCGCTCTTCACGTCTTCACTCAACTTTGACAGATCTAAGCATGTTAACAGAGGCCGAAATTTTCGCCCCGCAAGAAGCATCACGCAGAGCAGACAGTCACTCGCCACATCCTGAAAATGAACCCGTTTCCGGCCAGTTTGGTGTTTTAGGGTCAGTGAAGGCAGACGGTGCCACAGGAGCGGCTGCGACAGTAACTTACTACAGTAAAAACGAGAACTGAACCACGTTGTCTCTTCTGCCACCTGTGACTTTTGCTTGAACGTTTGCAAGTTCGTGGCAGCAGGAAACAGGGCGGCTTTCGGAACTGCAAGCAGAGACTAGAAGATGAGAGGCTGGTGTTTGAGGTTGAAGTTTCTGGTCCTTCTAAAATAGAAAGCAGATCTAAAACTGGACTCTCAGATCTCTGAGGATCTCCACCGCCAGGCTTGGTGCTTCTCACCCGGCTTCGATCAACACCCATGCACATGTTCACCGCACACAAAGGCCCCGGCAGGAGGAACTGGGTCCAGGCCAACCAAGCTCTGTTTTGCAAGCCGAGTCACCTTGAGGACCCCCCCCCCTTCCTCCCCCCAGAGTTCAGCATAAACATCCCGCCGGCGAACATGAGAGCTTCATTTGACTTCATGTGGCTTTGTGAAAAAACCTGAACCGGCCAAACAAAACTGTGCTCCTTTTCTCCAACGGGAGCAGGACAAACCTGCCCACATCTCCTGCCTGAGCTCATCGTCTCATTCCTCTGCCCTTTCCTCCCTCCGCGTGAGCTCACGTAACAGACAGGAAACGTCGGCCCTGAAGTTCTCCGCATTTTCAGCTTGACTGTTTTCCTTGTCTACTGCGAGCAGACAAAGGAAAGGAGTTTAACCAGTGAGAAAAAACATCCATCGATACCAGCAATGACCACAAGGCTGCTGTTGACCTGTTGCGGTTTATCTGAAGTGACATGATGTGTTGGGCGTTTTGTTTCTCTGATGTTTGACACGACATGTTGCGAAATTGCTGCTGAAGACCCGTTTCAGACTCGGAAGGGCGACGCTGGGCCTGGATTTCGGCTTTTATAGTCATTAAAGCGAAGCCTGAAAAGATGATGGTAGCTGGTCGGGGGGGGGCTGGCGACCGACTCGGGGAGATTTCCAGATAATATTCCAGGAGGACGGTTTTTTGTTTTTGTTTTTCTTTGCGTGCTTCGATAAGATACTTTCCGCCCGCCGTCGCACCGTGACGCTGTCCAGTGACACAGTGAGATAGTCGGTGACGTCAGCGTCCTGGGTAAAACATGAGGCTTCAGAACAAACTGACCGGGTGCTGAAGATCACAGCTGTGCTGGAAAAGTCTCACTTAAAACACTCCTTCCTGGGACGACTTCTCTGAAAACGATAAAAATTCAGATCCTCCTTTGGCGTTTTTGGCTTTGTGATGTAATCTGCAGAAGGGGGGGGTGTTTTTATACTCGAGATCATTTATAAATAAAACAGTGCATGCTGTACACCGCTGTCTTTGTTTTTACACTGTTTTGCATGTAAAATACCAGGTTTACTTGGTTAAGACCAGCACCCTGATGCAATGTCAGCGTTTCGAGGCCTCGCACAACCCTGAGGGAGGGAGCAGAGCTTCTTACAACTTTCTACACATTCCAGTCTCTGTGGACCCCCCCCCGCCCAGTCACACTTCTCCTCCAGCGAGCTTTGCAGGAAACCTCTCCATGTCAACATGGTGGACCACTGAACTGGGGTCACAGAAAGGAAGCACAGGTAAGGCTAGACTGTGCAGACACCCCACCCCCCGGGGTCCCTGTAACCGCTGACACCTGACCCCCGACCCCCTCCAGACGTTCCCGCGCAACAGGCCCAGGGCAGGGAGCGTGGAACACGTGACGGCCGCACGGAAGAATGGCGTTCGCCTCAGGTGCCGGGCGAGCGAGGAGCAGGGAACACAATACTCGTAGGAACCGCGGCGGGAGGAAAGCAGAGCGGGAGAGAAGGTTCTCTGCACGATGCTGGCGGGGGGGTCGGCGACCCTAAAGCTAAACAACCCGCATCGCTAACCGGTTAACACAAAGTGCCAGCACACCTGCAGGGGAGATAAACCAGCGTCTTGGGTTACAACCCGGGGACCCCCCGGTCGCTAAACTCCGACCAGAAGTCCGTATGCCAGGCCGGTGCGGTTTCCACGACAACTCAGCGCAGGGTTTGGCCGGCCCGGCGCCATCCCGGGGTCGAGCGCAACGAAGTACCGGCGCCTTCACTGACTTCGCTTCTCGCGTCTCCGGCGAGGACCCGGCATCTGAACAAACCTTTGTAATAATCAACAACATCGGTGCACCTCCAACGCTGAGCCCCTCCTGTCCCCCCACAGTGCATTCCAGCTCTAACAGTTACCAAACCCAAATAAAGCAGAAGTTTCAAACTGAAACCGGAGCTGGAAATGGGCTTCTGAGCCCACATTCTGGCCCAGGTAGATGAAGGTCCCTCTCAGGGTCCAGCACACAGGGACATTCACTGTGGAGACGCTGGAGAGGGACCTGGGACCCCCCTCCCAAAACGCTCACGAGCGTCGGAGATCAGGTGGGCACAGATACCTGCACTTGAAGGGCAAAAAGGAGCGACTAACAACCCGATTGGCGCAACCGCCTCCCGTCCGGCTGCTCAGACCCCCCGTCTCCCCCCACCGTCGCTGGTGGCTCTGTTTTCCCACTAAAACAAAACCCGGTTCTTTTTAATTCGGCATTTTTTTTCTAATCAAGACAGAATTAACTTTTTTCCAAATTCATAATCTGACCCTTGGCTGCTGGAGGGGTTTGTGAGCTTGAGGTCACATTTTTTAATGCGTTTCAGTCCAACACAAATACAGGAACGAATGGTTTTCAGCAAACTCACACCCTCTGCCCTCTCGGTTCCCACAGCAGGACATCAGTCGCGGCCCCGGGTCGCGACGCCGCGTCCAGGCAGCGAGACGCGTTCGTCTCTCAATCCGCTCCGCCCCTCTCATCCTGCTCCTCCCGCCCGCCGCCATTCTCATCGCACAAGAGATTTTGGAAGAAGAACGAAAACCGACGCCTCGACACAGGTGTCCCTCCAGATACGAGTTCCTGAGTCTTTACACATACGACCAAAACGGTTTACCAACCTTTCCCGAGTTACAGCGAGACCCGTTTCTCACATCTCTCACCTCGCATCTCCTTTCTGGTGCTTTGCACTCAAAGCCCTCAAAGCGCCACAATCATCTATATAAAAACCCGCGATGCCAATATGCTGGAACCCAGAAGTCCGTCCAGGTTTACGTCTTTGGTAAGAAGGATCCTCCACAAGAAGGATCTGGAAGAAGAGCTGCTTTGTGAGAAGATCACCGGTTGAACCCAGAAAGACGTCTGGCCCGGATCGTCGGGGCTCAGCAGGTGGCGTGAAATTCACGGCCGCTCCCTGGAACCTGTTTGCAGCCACAAGTCCCCGAGTGCCACTCTGTGACAGGGACAGCCGTGCGGTTTCAGGAAGGAGACGAGAGGAGGGACGATGGCCCACGCTCGGGATTGAGACTCCGAACATGACGTCTGGAAGGCGACTGGAAGGACCGGCGCGTGGTAAGGAAGCGTATGAAGAAAACCACAAAGACGGTCGTGGAAAAAGCGTGTCGCTGTGCAGAAAGCCCCTTTTGCCTCCTGTCTGCGCAGTCAGAGCCGACACGACGCGTGACTCAGGACGCCTGCTGACCCATGTAAAACAGACGCCGTGAATAATTCATCCTGATGGTGGTGGGCAAAGAGGGACTCGCTTAGGTGACACAGAATCCTGGAAACTGTGACTCATCCTCCTAATCGGTGCCGTCGCTTTGCCTCTCGGGGCCCGGAGCTCCTTCCCTGGGGGGCCTCTCTGCAAAGAGCTGCGAAAACCGTCACGGGTCCCTTAGCTGCAGCACGACAGACGGAGTCCGGGGGGCATTTTGGAGCTCTGTGCTGTGGTGTGTGTGTGTGTGTGTGTGTGTGTGTGTGTGTGTGTGTGTGTGTGGAGTCACACGTGCACCTTTGCCCTCCTGAATTCTCCGGAAAGGTTACGGAAAGTGCGTTTATCTAAAACGCCGGCCATTTATCCCTCGCGGGCTCGTAAACCCGCGGATCCCTTCCGCGTTGCAGCTTTCGGGACACTTGCGGCATGAGAAGAGTCAGATGCTCCGGTGATGCAAACCAGAGAAGGAAGCGCGTCCCCCCGTCGCCGTCAACGACCCCGCTCCGTTTTCCCACATTCAGCACTCGGTCTGGGGCTCCTCGTGCTTCTCGGCCCTCAGCGCGTTGTTGAAACAGCTGCTCCTCGGGCCTGTGAGCGACGAGCCGTCCTTTGCGACCTGCGGAGGAGGAACGTTGGTCCTCCAGACGGGAGTGCTGATGTCCGTAGCTCTCCCGGGGAACTGCGGCTTCTCCGCAGCCGTCTCCTGCCAGGAACCGCGTGAACTTCCCGAATCAATGTTCTCGCCTTTCCTGTGGAACGTATGCGTTTCCTACGCATTATCGGCAGCTCCTTCCCTTCTCCAGCATGAAAGGGAGCCGCGAGGTCCTCCGCTGGTGCGAACGTGGAGTTACGAAACTGCGGACAAGGGGTGGGGCGGGGTTGGGGGGGCGCAGTGGGATATCGGAGAGGAAGACAGCTTCTCGGTGGGCGTGTGATTTTATTTGTGTTCCACCGCAGAGGAACCGGTGAGAGGGGCACACAGTCCCACCGCAGGGATTCCGTTACGCTGCTTAAACAAGAGCGGCGACTCGCCGTTCGGACTCCGGTCCTTCGGTCGTTTCACGAAACCAAAACCTGTGGAACGGCTCAGACTGCTCTTTGCTGGCACGGAGGAGCTACTGGAGAAGATCCAGAAAAGGGTTTTTTTTTTTTCAGCCGACAACAGCTCTGGCCCGTCTGACTCGGACGACTCCTGAGCCAAACGTGCGCCAACTTAAACCGGCACCACGTTCCCCCGAAGCGGCTTCTTAAATAATATTTAATCATTCAGAGGCCGGATTCCAAACGCTGAGTCCTCCTTCCCCGGAGACCCTCAAAGAGACTCGGTCCCGAACGCGCAGCAGAAATGACGCGACGTCGAGGAAGAGCCGCTCGGCCTCACGCTGAGATGACGGTCATTCCGCAGCATCTCAGAACATCTCCCTTCTCTCAATATTCGCCTCGTTTCTTCCTGTCCCTCTTATCTGCCCCCCCGCCCCCCCCCCCGGAAAGCACGCAATCTAACTCCGGGGGATTGGGTGTTGGCGCTCAGCTACCCCTCCGTCCCCGAAGCTGCCGGGTTTTGTTGGATCAGGTAAGCTGAACCTTGGTCCTTGAATTACTCCCCAGCGCCTCAGGTCAGGGGGTTTCGCCGTCTGCCCGTCCCGCATTCAGCGACGGGACAAAGAGCACAAGGAGGACCCTGTTCTGCGGGTCGCGTCAGAAGGGTTCCCTCCGGTCGGCTTCTCGCACCCGTGCGGAGATGTTGGGGAGGCCAGCATTCTGAGGAGAAGCGCCGAGCAGGTGGGGTGGGGCAGCGGCAGGTTCACCAGTTTAGCTAAACTGACAGACCCTTGGGGGTGGGAAACGGAGGCGGGGGGTTGAGACCACCCTTGAGTGGCTGCGATTTGTCAAATAAACAGGCTGGAGCAAAACGGGGCACAGCGGGGGTCTCCCGGAAAGGCTTGTTCACGATTGAGCTCAAACCCCTGGTGTTTTCAGCCGGACGTTTTCCTCAGACTAAACCGTCGAGGGGCTTCGACACTGCGGTTTGTTTGTCTGTCTCTGTGTGTGTGTGTGTGTGTGTGTGTGTGTGTGTGCCTGGATTCCAAGCACTGGTCAGTGAGGGTGGATGAGGAAACACGATCCAGCCTGCAGGCCCCTCGGTGGCTCCCAGGACGACTCGCACACGTGACGCCCCCCGAGCTGCGCGCCCGGGCCCGACACACGCCGACCCCCAGCAGCCGGGGGCTCGGCCAGGCAACGGGGCTGCAGTTAAAGCGCGATCGTATGTTTGAGGGTCTGTATACGTGGTGGACTGTTTTCCATTTACTGACTGATCACCAAAACACACCCAGACCCAGCATGGCCTCTCTCTGACACACACACACACACACACACACACACACACACAGAAACCGACAAACCGATTCGGTCTTGTTATGTAACGTCGACCTAAACAAATTGAAAAACAGCGCCGGAGCCTCCCAGCAGAGAGCGGCGGCGTCTCACGTAACGCCGCCCGCCTTCAGGCCCGAGAAGTCGATCTGGGTCGAAATTCCAGGAGATGAACAGCTGTTGCACCCTTGAGACCTTCTGAAACATCCAGCTGTGTCACGCTGAGGAAATGGGTGTTGAAAGTGGCTGGTTTGCAGCTATGTGTTCCCACCGGGCGAAGGCAGCTGCTGAGAAAATGAGCGATAGCCGCAGTAGTAAGACGAGTGGCCGCAGCTCTGGAGCACAGAACCGCAGGCGTCAAAGTCCTGCTTTTCTCACCTCGCAAGGCAGGCGAACGCAGGAGGATCTGCTCAGGAGCTGGAGCTTCTTTCATGAGTCCAACAGGCACAAGCAAGAAAAAAAACCACGCTAGACTTATGGACCCCCTCGACTGTGGACGGCAGGAGGGAAGACGGGCGACACGTCAGACAGGGAAGCTCTTTGCGGCCAACAGCTGCACCCTTTGCGCTGCACCTTCAACTCTCCTTCTTCTTGTCCTTCCTCTAGGCTGCGGGAGACAGCTGGGATCTCTGTTGAACCCCGAACCTGGGCAGGGAGCAGCCCCTCCACCAGGCGGGTCTCACACTCCGCTGGGGGCAGCAATAAGATAAATCTCAGCACCTGCAGGCCGCTCCTGTCCAGCTTCTCCTCCTCTGGGCTTTCCTCCATCAAGCAGGGCAACGACAGCCTGATTTGGGCCAGAAGTTTCAAGACGGCCCCCCGTGAGCTACTTCGAGGAGGTCTGTGGGGTTGAAAGGAGCACAACCGAGGCTGCAAAGGAAAGAGAGCAGCACAGGTTTCACTGCAGAAGAAACGCAGCTGAGATGCGGGTTCAATGTCAGTTTACTGCACGGGGAGGAGGAGGAGGAGAAATTTCTGGCTTCTTCTTCAACAGGATCTGTGTACAGGCATCAGTCGGTGGGGATCCGCCAGCCGCATTCGCCCCGGACTCTGGATCTGGGATGTGGAGAATACTGCAAATGTTCAAGAACATCCAGAACATCCCACGTCCACCTTGATCAGTTACAGTCAAGTTCATCTCGAAATATCATCACTATCCTGTCTGAACTTACGGTGCTGCGTTCCAGCAGAGCTTCTCGAAGGCGGTTTCTCTGCAGGCCACGTCGCCCTTCCCAACATCACCGCCCACCCGCCGCTCGCGTCTCCCGTCCTCGGCCACCTTCCGGAATTGTCAACCGGACACAAGCCAGTCACGACATGTCAGAACGAGAGGTTTAGCAGTCGGCGTGGAGAAGATCCCTCTCAAATTTGCCACTGACGTCAGAAACGGCCACATCTCCTCTCCCCTCTGTGCGCCCAAGATTCTAACCACAATTGTACCACAGTAAAACCTCGCAGGACAAGTTTGAGGTGTTGACCGACGTTTCCCCTGACAAACGTGTCCCACTCTAAAATGGCAGCCATCTCCAACGTCGCCACCTCCACAAGTCCTGGAGACCATTCCCATCTGCGAGTGATTCATACTGCACCCGTGAGGCTCCTACCGCCTGTCCGATGACGGTGACGCTGATGTCACCGCGTGACTCCCGAGTTCCGCGACTAGGTGAGATCAGCGGGCCGAAGCCGGGGGGACTTGAAGGGCACGGCGGTGACTCGGCCCGAAGCTGCTGCTGAGTCTGACGTCATCCACCGACGTCTCCAAACTCTCCATCTTCCCGCTGAACGGTGCCGACAGCAGGTGCAGCGTCACTTCAGGGGCCGGGATACGTCACTCAGACAGGTGACTTCAGACACGACGGCGGACGGCGCCGCCATCTTCACCAGTTTCAGGGGCCAAGCAAGACTCTCCTCTGCACGTCTGAGGAGCAGCTGAGAACGTTTCTCCCTGCTGCAGGTTCCTGCCTTTCCTGTTTCTAGGCTCCCCTTAAACGCGGGAAACAGCTGCGTTTACGTGACGGGTCGACGGCTGAGACGATGACAAGTCTGAGCGACGGTCAGTAAAACTGCTCACATCTCCAGCCTGGAAGCCTGCAGAGACGTTCACCTTCAGGCAACTTTTCCCCTGGCAAACAGACCACAGAGGCCTCCTGCCCGTCACACAGCTCAGCAACGAAGAACCGTGTACTGGCAAACAGCCCGACACACCGTCACACACCGTCACACACCCTGACACAACATTACACACTGTCACACACCGTCACACACCCTGACACAACATTCCACATTGTTACACACTGTCATACACCAACACACACTGTCACACCCCGACACCCCCTGGCACAGCATTACACAGCAGGTATACAAGAGAGAATGAAATGAAGATTCTTGGGTCCTTGGTTCACAGAAGAGGGAGAAAGAAATTTACAGAAATAAATAAAAAGATCATACAGATACATTAAAGATAACAGATGTAGAAGATGAAGGTATGAACAGATCAAGACTCATGAATAAAGAATATATTTTAAGTGCAACATAATATAAATAAACTGTAGACGTGAAAACAGTCGGTGGGGATCAGACCAGTGATGATGGGTTCAGCAGCCTGACAGTCTGCGGTGAGAAGCTCCTCCTCAGCCTGGTGGTTTTGGCTCTTAGGTTACAGTAGCGTCTCCCAGATGTCAGTGGTGAGAACAGATGATGGAGAGGGTGAGAGGGGACTGTGGTGATGTTGCAAGCTCTCCTGATGCACCACTTGTTTCGGGTGGTCTGGATGGTGGGTAGTGAGGTCCTGTTGATGGACTGGGCATCTTCGCACTCCCCTGCAGAGCTCCCCAGTCAGAGGTGGTGAGGTTTCCACCACAGACTGAGATACAGGAGGTCAGGATGCTCTCTGTGGCACATCTGTAGAGTCTGGTGACAATATTCTCATGCTTGATTCTGTGCATCTCTAGAACTTCGGTTGTTTTGAACAAGAAAGTCACTTTTGCTGTAACACGAGTCAGACTGACTGCAGCGCAGACACATGATGTCCGGCGAGTGACTCCTTAGCAAAAGCTGGAGACACAGCTGCCATGTGGCACGTGGAGGTGGGCTGTTGTCCATCGCACAGCCCCACGGGGGGTGGCTCGCTGGGACTGGCTGTCACTCTGGCCAGAACGAGGAATGTCTGAAAACCCAGCGCTGCCCCACCCAGGGACACAGTGAGGTCACGTGACCAAAGGGCCACACCTGGTCACAGCGAGAGAAAACCGGTCTCCCCCACAACGGGAGAACAACAGGAAAAAACATCTTCTTCGTTTTTTGTTTTTTTTTAATGTTGCCTCCAAAACAGCGAATTCTGCTCGAATTCACGCAGAGATTCATCCGGAGAAAGAGCCGCTGTTATAAACAGGTTTTCTTGAGACCGTCGGTTACCGTCTGGCACTTGGATGATTCTGGAAGTTTGTTTTACGGCAGTAAAGACAGAAGTTCACTTCCCAGCAGCATCCGGTCGGATGAACAATAACGTGACCATCAGTGACGACAGAAGCAGCGATTGTGACGATTTTGTCCGCATCAGCAGGTGACCGCGAGGCCCGGTTTGTCCTTCACACACTTTATTTCTCGGCTGTTTTCTACACATTTCGACGCGGAATAAACAGGCAGAGATAAATAAACACGGAAACTGAATGGAGGTGAAGCTCTGCGCCGAAGACCTGAACTGGGTTCCCGCTCACAGCGCAGCTGGGAATTTACCGGAACGTCGCCAAATCGCTGCGCACCGAGGCGTCGTTTACGTTTTAAATAAAAAAGGAGATATTGCTGATGGTCACAGTATTTTTTTCTCTAACAAACGGGGCAAAAATGAACGAAGGGGGGCAGCAAAGAGTGAGCCGACTTGCAGCGTAACTTAGTGCACTTTGGGTAAGAGAGTGAGGGTAACAGTGCACTCTGGGTAATGGAGTTTACGGCTGTTATGAATGATGTCCGTGAGCTACAGTTACAGTCTTTTGATGGGGGAGCAACTCAGACACAGAATCTGGTCAACAGGGGGCAGCAAAGAGCACCATGGGATTATGGGAAGTGGTTCCACGCCAGAAAAAGTCCTGCTTCTCCTGGAAGTGCCGCTAGTGAGTACCACTGAGTCCTGCTGAGTCCCACTGAGTACCACTGGGTCCCACTGAGTCCCGCTGAGTCCCACTGAGTCCCACTGGGTCCCACTGAGTACCACTCAGTCCTGCTGAGTCCCACTGAGTACCACTGAGTCCCACTAAGTTCCATTGAGTACCACTGAGTACCACTGGGTCCCACTGAGTACCACTGAGTCCCGCTGAGTCCCGCTGAGTCCCACTGAGTACCACTGAGTCCCACTGAGTCCCACTGAGTACCACTGAGTACCACTGGGTCCCACTGAGTCCCGCTGAGTCCCACTGAGTACCACTGAGTACCGACCCATTTCAAGCGCCGCCAGTTACAGTAAGATTACTGGCTTCACTTTTGCGTTGTGATGCAGAGTTAAAATGTGAGAAGTGGGTCCCGCCCATTCAGGAGGTACAGAACCACCGAAAACCACCCGGCCAAACGGATGGATATAGTACAAGAGCAGATTAGGGCTGCAGAAGAAGTGAGGAGAGAGAGAGAGAGAGAGGGAGGAAGAGAGAGGGAGAGAGAGAGACAGGAGAGAGAGGGAGGGAGGGAGGGAGAGAGAGAGAGGAAGGAAGAGAGAGGGAGGGAGGGAGAGAGAGAGAGAGAGGGAGGAAGAGAGAGGGAGAGAGAGAGACAGGAGAGAGAGGGAGGGA
>UFQX01001390.1:0-53025 GCA_900497675.1 Arapaima gigas | reverse complement strand
TTGTCTACTGCACTTTTTAGAAGGTTTATTGATTCATAAGTATTCATGGCATTATTTTTGGAATCATCTGCACTTTTCCCACAGGTACCTAAGACTTTTGCACAGTACTGTATATAAATGCAGCTTGCCAGAGGTGCTAAGTAAGCCTCTCACCTAAAGCATGGTGTATTAAAGGGTTTGATTCCTGAGGGTGTGTGACTGCACCCAGTCAGTCATTAAACACTTTTAAAGCGAGCTTCGTGGTGGGTTCGAAAAAGGAGGCAAAAAATGATTTCCACAGAATAATTGTTTAATGACAGAAAACGCATCTCCAACAATGATGTCCCAGGCAGTACACTGACCGCTCAGTTTTTTTTTGTAAATATTTAATATTTCCATGTCAGGCCACAGCAGTCATCAGTGACAAATTTTTTGTTGTACTGTTACTCTGAACTACTTTTCGCAGAAGAACAGGGAGAAAGTTCTCTTTATTATTTCTAAATGTTCCTCTTTTTGCCAACATCCCTTTAGTTTTTGAGGCCAAGGTGCCTTGGGGGAGGTTTTGTCTTTCTGTGACATGTAAACACATTTTGCCCCCTAACCCCCTACCCCACCCTCCCTCCCCTGCTTCCCTGTAAGGCTCTACATTCATTATGTTTGGCAGAAATGTGTCCCATGCTGCACCAGGTCAGAGTTCGGATGCTTTGGTTTGAAGCGTACTTACTTCAATTGTGGTACTGGATCAGAGGTTATACAGAAAATAACCTGGAAACAGGAGCATTATCATCCTCCCATAATGTAGCATTAGACACTATGGGAAGGTGTATGAAATGGTTGGGAGGTCTGATGTTTGTGACTGTGCCTAAACAAAGCAGTTTATGATGTGTCAAATTGCTAAGGTTTATGAGGCAGCAAACATCAATTCTGATCCATCAGCTACGTCCAACTTTGTTGCATTTCATTTGCTGCAAAATTATAACGTGCATATGGGTACAAAACTATCAACTGTGAAACTTTCATGTCCACAAACTTCGGAGACATTCACACAACCCAAAATGTAGACTTTGGGTGAAATATAAATTTAAAAAAAAAAAAAAAACAAAAAAAAAAAACTGACTGATCTCTCCACCCATGAACTATGTAAATTCTTTTTTTCCTTATTCAGCAAGAAGACCTGGTGCCCAGTGCCTCTCACATTCCCTTAGAGGTTCAGGGCTTTGGAGCTTCCACAAGGAACCATCTTTACTGCTCAGCTCATGAATATTCATGGCTGAGTGGAACCGAAATGCGCTATTTTACAGTTTTACTATACTATTTTTACTTAAGCTGCGTTGAAAGAAAATGATCTGCTAAATGAAGAAATGTAAATGTAAAGGGCCAGATGAGGTAAAGAAGGAGTGCTATTGGTCTCTGCTGGACACATCAGTCATGACACAAGATGGGATGTTTTTATTCCAGTGAAAGAGGGCTGTCACTTTGAGTAGACAGTCCATGTCACTGCAACAAAGAAATTCCTGGTCTGAGTCACACTAAGTATTACATAAACCTTTTGACAACTCGAGCCATTTCTGAACCTTTTCCCTTTTGTTCTTATTTGTTCAGGTGTGCTCCACTTTTTATAACCTCTTATAATGTCAAGTCAATGTGTGTGTTTGTGTGCCATTGTGACTAAAACTCAAAAAAAGGAGAAAAAAAAAAACTTTCTATGGAAACAGGCAAAAAGCAATTGAATAAGAACAGTATCTGCAAATATTGGCAAAGGAATCTACACAGGCCAGTCCTACTGCTTTCCATGCATTATTGACAGCTACAGAGTTACACTCCCTTCAGCCACCCATTACTTCAATTTTTGCTAGTCAAATATGAAAAATAATAAAATGGATTATGTGTCATCATGCATTTTTTATTGCCATTACTTTGGATAAATGCAATTACACAATGGAGCATAATGATGCTCTGCTATCAGGACTCTGTGGCATCAAGCTGAAACATTTGGGTGATGACAAAACACCCCGTAGAGCTTGCCTGTTTTCAAAATTATTTTTGTTTTCCAATGTCAAGGTAAGGCAAATCTCCTTCAACATCCCTGACGTTTGATTAATATCTCTGCCAGAGTTTACCACGTCTCCACAGCCCAATAAAATGTCTTTTCTGACAGATGCAACAGCGGGCTTTTAAAGGGCAACATCGGCATTATATCTGAATTTTGCAGCTGCTGTCACATCTGCATTGTGGAATGCAAAGGGCCCTCATTTCAAGTTTCTCTCATAATTCAGTGATACTTCCTGTGCCGTAAAGGCTACGTGTTCTCTCATACGTCAAATCTGACAGAAAACTGCATTTTTCACGTGATCGCTATAATGAAAGTACCAGTCAAAAGTATGGGTACACTTTAGTTTTTCCTTTTTCAATTCAACATCGTATATCTGTTCTTACAGTTTGACTACCTACTTTGCCAGGCAGATGGTGCACAACACTGAGGTGTGTTCTGACCATTACTCTTGCTGAAGAATTAAGGGCTGCCAAACCGCTCGCAACCCCGATGTGACAGTCATGCTGGCTCAGATTGCTGGATTGGTTAAAGATCAACAACTTTGTCTCTAGCGCAGCAATACCAGACTGACGCTCAGGGGTGGACTTTGAGGGTTGGGGGCCCTGGGCTTGAGTCATTGCTGGGGCCCAGTCTACGCCATAATATACAACTACAACTGGAGCAGCTACAACTGCTCAAACCTCAAAAACCACTGCCATGTAATATCAAGCGTAATAGTGTGTATATATTTACATATATTTGCTAAATAGTATGTATATATTTACACATATTTGCAAGGAATCCCCAGATGATGAGTGCTGCCGTTTATTTATCTATTCTACCTCGATCTGTCTGCATCTCTTTTTTATTCTGCGTATGTATCTTTCTCTATTTCTATTAAGTGTGTTATGTACCAGGTCCAGGCAAAATGAAAATGAAAATGCATTTTGCTCTCCTTGTACATGTGTGCAAGTGCAGAACGACAATAAATTCACCTTGAAAATTGCTGTAAATGAATAGCGACCACAAAAATAGCTACTCGTACTGCCAAAGTGAATATGCACATGGGTTTTACTGGTTTTAGCTACCTTCTGCATCATAACATATAACTAAACATTAAAACACTTAATTCAGTGGAACATGATACTAACTATCCAGCACTTTTTACAGTTGAATGTATTTTACGTCATTTAAATTTTAAGGAGCTTTGCTACGTTGGGAATTATTTAAAAAAATAAATAAATAGAAATAGTAAAATCATATAGCAAAATAAATTTATATATTTTGATAAATTTCAGGGACCCTTGTAGCTGAAGGGCCCTGGGGTGCAGCCAGGTTAGCTCAGTCATAAGTCTGGCCCTGGTGACTCTGCCTTCTCTATGTCTGACAGTTAGAACCGCAAAGGCACAACTCATACACTCATATTCCGTATGTGATGGAAATACTCAAAGGGGCAGTCAAAAAAAAATCCTTCACTCCTGAAAAGCCCAGGTTCTGTGTTTTTTGGAACAGGTTTTCACAGATCTCACAGGGTTAAAGGTACTCAATGTATTGATTGATTATATTGGTACTATATGTGATGCTACAAAAGAAGCAATCTTTTCAGCACATTATTGTTTATATGCACTATGATTTCTGTAAAACATAAAGTACATGGTGAAACATCCAGGTGTGTATCTGCTTATAGCATCTGACCTTTCAAATGACTGATCGCCATAAGGTCTTGCAAACAAGGTTGCAATGTCTCACAGTCAATTTTTTAACCTTTAGAAACATGTTTCATATCCTCTTCATTATGTTCATTTGATTTACTTGTATAAAAATTGCAGGGAAGAAAAATGTTAAAACAACATCTTAAAACAGTGACCCTTTTTTTTTTTTTTTTTTTTTTTTTCCCCCAAAGCCATGTGCTTTTTCAAAGCACTGAGCAGCTGGAAAGGTACTCTGTCCCCACAGGTAGAGTTGCATCCCTATAGCAGATCAACCGGCAGCCTCCAGCAAAACCTCTTCTGACCTTCGGACTTGGAAAACTAGGTCACAGCTCTGGCAAAGCTCGTGTTTTGCATCCAGCAGAATGGCGGGAGAATTCTTTTTCTGCTCTTTTTTCTGTTGTTGTTTTGTTTGCCTCTCTCCCTGTACTTTTAAAACCGGGGTTCAAAGACCTCTGGGATCAACCAACTGAAGGCATCTTCTCCCTTTTCACTCATAGCTCATTCCCCTTTCTCTGTTCATTTATTTGTTTCATTCTGGCGTGCTGCCATATTATATTTGGACAGTAACTAGAGTAAATGGCAGTAAAATGTACCTCTCATTCCACTTATTAGACTCTGCTCCTTTTATGGCGAATCAATGGACCAGCACTGCTGTGCACTTGACTGTCATTCATAGTCACTAGTTTTACTGGGTTATTCAAGGGTTTAGGTTACTGGAAGAGGGGTTTGCCAAGGACAGGACCAATTCTGCCTGGCCAACTCGTAGCCCTTGGCAGTTTTCACACCAGAATTTTGCTGCTTCTGTTATATTACATTATTAATTTGTCAAGCAGGTGTTCTAAATTAATGAGAATGGGGGTAAGTGAGAGGCCAGTAAGGTTTCAGAACATGTCTGCAGGCCTGATGCTGTTTCCTTAAAATCTTTTACATCTTCTCTATCTTCTCAGCTTCAGCATGAATGGAATGTACCATGCCTCTTTTTGAGTTTAAAATTTAGGATAGCTAGGTTTAGCAGGACAGTGCAGTTCACATGTTGGATTTAAAAAAAAAAAAAAAAAAAAAAAAAAAAAAANAGCAGGACAGTGCAGTTCACATGTTGGATTTAAAAAAAAAAAAAAAAAAAAAAAAAAAAAAACAGTTCTGGGCAGTAAGTTTAGAAGTGGGTTCAAATCCATTTCTGTCTGAATGGAGTTTAGATATTCTCCTTGTGTTTTTGCGGGTTTCTTGCACATGATCTGTTTTTTGCCAGCAGTTCAAAAATATACATTCAAAGTGGAATTAGAGCACGATTTCCCAGCAGTGGACTGGCAAGCCACCCAAGGCATACTCTTCCTTATGCTAATGCTTTCAGGATTGTCTTCTGACCACCACACCCTCGCGCTGGTCAGGCTATAACTGAAATGAATTGATTATAGTTTTAATATTACTTTATGTTATATAGGTTCCCACAATGTTCTTGTGAACCAATTTAAATAGACACAATCTGCCTGAACTGGCAGACGGAGTTGTCAGTCCCAGCCACAGGTGTCAGACGTTGAATATCAGTGTTAACAGTCTCATTTTATTAGGGCCTAAACACCTATGTAGCACAGATTTGCTGTAACAGACCCAGAGCTGACTTCTTACATAGGAAATGCTACCACATGGATCACAGGAGGAGGAAGTCCAAGATTCGGAGGATTGCACTCAGCACCCTAGGTTCGATGGAAGAGCATACACCGATGTCAGTCAGTACTGGCCAGGGGTCATACTTTAAAAAGCTTAAATATTGAATCAAAGACTTTATTCTTCCGTGAATCTTTGTTACATTACATGTCGGTAATATTTCATCTCCTTCATTAGCAGTTCAGAGGACCCAAATATTCTTTCCTTTCCTTGCATGGCCTGGAGAAGCAAAGGTCTGAAAACATCCCTCTTTGATCAACCCCACAAAGAAAGTTTATTCAACCACATACTTGTTTATTTCACAGGCTTTCAGATTTTCTTGGCAGCAAAAAAAAAAAAAAAAAAAATTGGGAGCCATACGAACAGCTTCTGTTTTTCGGCTTATACAGTTTGAGGGCAAATAGATGGCCGAGAGGGATCTGATGTTGTCCGTTGCTTAAAAGGCAGATGGAAGCATTGTTCGGGGAGATACTGCTGCGGTTGATGCCCGTCGACATGGATGGGGAGGCGAGCTGCGTGTGCAGAAGCTGGGAAAAGTTCTGCTGGGATGTGGCCTTCATTAGCATAGGCCCACCTTTGTATTACACGCCATTAGAACACGGTGAAAATACTTCGTTATGAAATATCAATACGATGATCCTGTTTAACCCTTTTCAGTTCAAAAAGTCACGCAGCGGGGTTCTCAGGACTTTCGTCATGTTTCTGTTAACTTTCTGAGGGCACCGAACAACAAGTCGGGTCAAATAAAATTTAACAGGGAAACGTCACGTTTTTCCTATAGAACTGAAGTCTGCAGCTACAGAAACCTGTAAAACTAGTTACAGTCTTTCTAGTTGTATTTAAGTTCTGCGCAGTTTCCGTGTTCTTTCTTTTATAGTTTCATAACTAAAAGTTGGAGTATGGACCCTAAAACTACGATCATTTGGGCAAAGACCTTTGTGCCACATGCAGTCTGTGCAGGGCAAGGGGTGGTGGGTGGCTGTAAGAGAACGTTCCTGTTCCCTCTATGACACTAACAAGCGTTCTTTTTACACCCACCAACGCAATGGGCACAGCAAGAGAAATATACGAGAAAGAGGTGTCCAACAACCCAGAGGAAGCTGACAGAATGTTGATCAGGAACATTCCAGCACCACACATTGCTGTACAACCCTGTCACCACCGTCCTTTTTTTTTTTTTTTAAAACAAGGCCGGCAAATAAAACAAAAAAAACAAAACAAAAACACCCCTGCCGACACTTACGTTCGCATCCCTAGCTCGTCCTGCATCCTCGCGAGGGGGATGTTAGCCGACGCTTGCGCACACCTCTCGCGGACTGTCCAAAAACATCTCCCAGCCTTCGCAAATCAATTCCGGGGAGTTAGCTCTCCCCAGAATTTGGTCGGCGGTCTCACCCCTTGTCCCTGTTTAATCAGCCAATAACCTTGGTGTTGATTGCTTCGCCAAAGAGATTGTTCTGTTAATTTGTCTAATTGCTCCCAAGACCCTCCTTTCAGAAGTAATCAGGACCAATTAAGGTCTTATTGTGCCGTTCAGAAGGTGGTCCGCAAGGACTGATCGCGTAACACGTTTCACGCGCACGTTTTGTTACGTACACGTCTGAACCTCTTCGGCAGAAATCCGAAAACAATGTGGAAATAACCAATAAACGAAACAGTCAAGTGTAAATAAAGACGAAACAACAACAGCCGAAATAACCACATCTATTTGTCTCAGATGTCATATATGGTGCTGTTCAGGCAATTGGTTTTTAAGTATTAGAGTGAAAATTCAATATTAATTCTAAAATGATTAAACGGACACGGTTCGGCGTGATGGGTTTCATTATTTGTTAGGTAGGACGAAACAGGGATTAAGTACAGATACCTCGGGAGCGAAGCAGATCCTTTGTGATAAACCAGTATAATGGTGCACTAATCGCACACTTTGTGTGATTGAACAATCTGAGTAAAAGGTTGCGTTTCAGACACAGGTAGTTAAATCTCAGAATTAACACTGCCGCACTTTTTTGAACTCTGCTGGAGGATTACATTTCTGCAGCGTCAATGATTTCCAATAGTCCCGCGGTTGCAAATTACAGATTGTATGGAAATACAATATATTACAGCAGATGCTTTGTCACAGGAATCGTGCTGATGGAATTAGACAATTAAATGGACAGACAGAGATAGATAGATAGATAGATAGATAGATAGATAGATAGATAGATAGATAGATAGATAGGATGCCAGTTCTTCAAAGGGTAGCCAGGCTGGTTAAACTGAAACAAAATCCTTATTAACCTGAAAATCTTTGGACTGTGGGAGGCAACCAGAGCACCCCAGAGTTAGGTACCTTCACCCAAACAGGCCAGATGCTGTGAGGCAGGAGAGCTACTCTGTGCACCACTGTGCCACCCTAGTGCAGTACATACATTTCTGGTGAAAATATGGATACTAAACAGACACGAAAATGAATTGATAATTTTAATGCAAAGGGTTTCACTCACTCACTCACTCTTCACCAGTAGCTCATCTCCAGTAACCATCACCGATGGGTTGTCCAAAGCAGGGTTGCAGTTGAAAAACAGATAAACAAACCAACAAACAAACAACTGCACAGACAGATGGACAAACAGATACAGTAGGACTCTGCAAGTTCAACTTTTTTTTCCAGTACGGTACATGAAAACTTTCCATTCTTCACGGTAGTAAATGATAGCAGGGCTACATTTTCTTGCTGTTGGAGGAAGGCGACGCGACCTTTGTGTTTATCTCATCTGGAACACTTGCAAAGGGGAGATGCACAGCTGCCTAATACTAGAACATATAGGAAAACAAACAGAACCAAAACGTACAAAAAAAAGCACAATATGATCAATGGTACTGTAGCAGTAAGTTCAGTATTATGAAACCCAGGCTATTATCCACAATGACTTACTGTAGTTGGCCTACTTATACAGCTGGGTATTCTCTCCAGAGCAATTCAGGGTAAATACCTTACTCAAGGGTAATACTGAACACATCCTTAACTGCTCTGTTCCCTCATGACCTCCTGTCTAATATGGTTAATAGAGTTTATTTGAACAAGTCTAAGTGCGCTATACAGTTTCTGTTGTAAGATGCATAACTTTAAACATTAAAGACGAAACATTCTTGAACGTTTTCCGGATAGATTACTTTCAGATGAGTCTGTTTGTTTTCCAACCATTAAGGAATCTCCTTCTCATGTGTTTCAACAACTAGGTTTGTCTGCATTAAACCACCTGACGTTCATCTCACCATCATCTTCCCTTTTTCAGAACCACCCGAGGTCCGTTTTCAGTAGGATTTCCAGGTCTCCATTTGGGGAATAATCTTGTCGGCTTTATTATTCAAGAAATTGCTTAAACGTCTAATGGATCGACACAATTTGTCATACGTGTAATACGTGGAAGTAAATCCACGTATATTTTATATTTTTCCTTGTTGTATCATTACCTCCCAGTCTATGGTTTTCACACCATTTCTGATGTCCTTTTGCGACCTCCTTCATTTCTGGAGTTTTAACCCTTCTTTCATGTTTGGGGAGATCCTTCAAGAAGCCTCTTGGTTCGTTCATCTCCCCAGCACATTGTGTCTGTTTTTTGTGGAAATAAAACAAGTAAACAAATGAAAGATTCAAAATTAAAAACAAATGGAACTCTCATTGTACTCTAGTTTCTTATTAGCCAAGCTGCCAGTTCTTTTAAAGTAACGTTTAATATTAAACTTATATTTCACCATGTAAATACTACTCAGTCATATCCCATAATACCAAACAGAACCCTTTTCAGAATTCTACCTGTTTGTGTTGATGAAATAAGATTATGTAACTATTCCACATTTTCCCACTACAAACTAATTCTAAATTTCAATTTGTAGGTAAGAAATGTAAGCTAGAAATAAGAAATCTTATGCTGGGGTTGGTCTGTATAGATTTCAACTGTGTTATTTAACCGAGGGACTAGGGTTTGCGAAACCCCGCAGTGACAATAACACAAATTTGACATCAGTGTCGTTCGAAAAATCAAAGGATTGCAAGTAAAGTTTTGCACACCATTTGCTGCATTTTAGAATTTGATTTAGTTTTTCTGGTTAGGATTCTGAATGGTCCTTTTTTTTAAGAACGAGATGTTCGGTTCAGACTTAAGCCTGGCTTTTCCCGCGTCACATTAATAACGTTCCCAGAAAAGACTTTTAAGGTAACGGCAATTTCCCCCCCCCCCCACTTTGTTCCTTTACAGAATCTGTCTTAAGACTAATAAACAAGGTGGGGGGAAAAAAAAATAGCGAGCATCATTCAGAAAACAGTCGGAACACACTGAACCTTTTCTGGATATAAGAGAGAAATGAAAATGCTCATCGTTTTCTAATACCTTTTCAGGTTGTCCAATATTTTTAATGGACTGGGCCACTGTCTTTAAAACACTGGTCTGTTCTTCTGTTGGGAAGACATATTTTTCTTCCTCATGCAATTCCACAGCGTCCCTTATTAGGAAGATGAAACGGCGGCGTGCGAGACAGGTATTAGCTTCCCGTGTGCGGCTGCACGCGTGTTCGGCTGTGTTTGATTTGCAGGGATTTCCCCAGTTATATGCAACCAGCCTGTTCAAGAAACAAGGATGACTGATCGCAATATTTATTTATGCATTTTCAGTGTCGCTGAACAAGCTGTATCCATCCTTTGTGAAACCCGCTCAACCCATATGGGAACCGATATAATATTGTTTCAACACGTTGTACGGTTCTGTATGATAATGAATATGGTAATCTCACTAGTTTTATTTTAAACCTCAGCAAGACAGAAATATAATTTATTTTTCAAAGTACATAAATTTAGATAATTAATCAAGAGCCTTTATTATTCCCTCATTAATTTTAAAGCAAGTTATATTCTTTACTTTTGTTTCTTGTCAGGTCCATGTAAACGCCCCTAATGAGCGGCGCGGTTGGGTGTAATTTAAATTCTGACCCATATAGGCAACAAAAACAAACACTTTCCTTGAGCCTTTTCTGCAGGAGCGGAATGATCTGGCTTTGACACCGACCTGCAGCGTTTTGCGCGTTGTTTTTTTCTTTTTCTCCAGGGACGACAGGGGGTTAGGTCCTAAACCTGCTGTACTGAGCAGACGTTTCAACAATGTCATCTTTCCAGGGGAACCGGGGTCCGCGCAAGCGTTTTGGACCCGGGACGGCGGGTGGCGCGGTGATTGGAGCCTTTGCCCTCCGATCAAAGAACCTAGGTTTGAATCCTGCTCCTGCTGTTACCCTGAGCAACGTACATCCCCTGAACTGCTGTGGTAAAAATTACCCAGCAGTATAAATTGGTGAGTAATTGTAAGTAGCTGAGCACATCTGATCTCAGCAGGTCACTACTGAGGGCGTAGCAAACTTATACCTCTGACTGTGATGTGGAGAACCTGCACATGTTATTCTGAGGTGAAGTGTGTGTGTGTCTTGTTTGTCATTGGGCCAAGGGCTGTGACAAGCAATGCAGGCCAGTCGCTATTCAGCACCGGACCACACAGAAATCCATAAGCAATTCTTAGTGTTACCCACTCGTGGACACAAAAGAAAAAGAGAACGTGTGTGTGTGTGGCCAGAAAGATACAGGATGCAAAAACGGAAGACAGCCGGGTAAAGATCTCACGTCATCACCGGACAACCCCACCCCCTCGACATGGCCGTACTGTCGGCATACATTGAAAACCAGGACAGCACTAGTGAGACAATCCACTGTAAGAACATCTCCAACTCCACCGCCCAAAAAAACAACTAGCCGATGAAAACGGCCTCATCGGTAATGATGGGCCAACTACCGTGGGGTTGGGTGTCTGTGTGCGAGAAAGAGAGGACAGAGCAGATTAATGCACGCATAAAACAGCTGCATTACAAAGATTGTACTTCTTAGCACTTGGTCAGTGTGTTAGCTTGAACATTTGCTACTATTTAGTTGATAAAATAGGACACGGCATTTTTTTTAACATAGACTAATTTAAGAGTACTCATCCTTCTTCAACTGTAGCTGCATGCTCATTAATACGGTAGGGCCCCTGGGGGGTGTCTGGACATAGTGAAACTCACCCCCCCCACACACACACACACACACAGTACTGAGGCTTCAGGACTGATGCGGTACTTTATATAAGATACAAAGTACCAAAGTACACGTACATTTCCCAAGCGAGGACTGAAGTCAAAAAGGACCCCCTATGCGTTTGCATTTAGATCTAGCGAGAGTGTAGAATGAACATGCAAAACCAGCGATTACATCCTTCCAGAATCTAATTAGTTTTTTGACAGATATATTTTAAATTCCACATTACAGAAAACAGATTTGGACCTCGGATCATCTCGCTAAAAGTACCCCGAGCATCTCCCAAATAACCACGCGCGTTTTGTTCCAGCTCCGTCATTTCAGCAGAATAATCACCTAATATCCAAGCTGTAATTACATTGCACCTTGTAACAAAGTGTAATCCCAATCCCTGCCAAGGCAATAGCCGTGTATGGTGTAGTGTTCGGTCCAAATAAACAAGCTTCCCAATGTGGACTTCGCTTAAGACTTCGCTGGTGAGGTGCCAGGAAATTGCATTGCACTACGACGGTGGATTAACTCCAAAAATGCTCTAATCCTTCAAATTAACATTTCCACTCTCCAGCCAGCGCCGATGCCTAGTTATGGGAAGCCCGGGACAAGAGTGCTGAGCATGAATCACAAAGAGTTCTTCTCACTTTCTTTTCCCTGAGAGATGACTGAATCATCTGAATGTGGTTATGCCTCTTGCAAAGTACAGGGTGTATATTGGCAGCGTCTTCATGCAGTGCTGCAAGGCATCGAGGCTTAAGTGTCAGTATGTACTTAAGGTGTTCTCCAACAGCCTTTGGCAGTCCTTCATGGCTCTTATTTCATCCATGCTTTAGTCTGCTGTAGATGCGGACTCCTGCGATTTATCTGCTTTTCCATTATTTGCACACAATGCATGGCTAAGCGACGGATGCTTCTAAAATTCTGCCGGAGGGCTGGTCTGCTGCTACGATATTATAAAAACGGTGACTTCAACTGTCATGGTGCAACAAAACAAGACAGCCTTTCTTTGCAAAGCAAGCTTAAAGCTGACAGTCATCTTATCTCTTCATGTGAAAGGTTGTTAGATGTTATCGGCGCGCATTAACACTCATACTCTCTGGTAATCCTCTCAGTACATAGTTTTCCCCAACTCTCTGCAATGCTTTAAGGTATCCGTACATCATCCTTTTGATCTTGTCCTTTTTAGATTTCTAGTTTTGTCTTAAGCTACAACCTCTCTTAAAAGCCACTCTCCATATATGACCTGCACATGCTCTTTGCATCTTGATGAACTGGAGGTCTTTGGAAAGGTTGACCTTGATCTGAACATATGTCTTCTTGATCTTAAATCCATTCTTTACGTGTTCCTATGATCTTTTAAGCCCATATTCAAAGAGCAAGGGAAGTCATAAAACTTACGTACGTTTCATATTAAGAAGGGTCATCTTCTACTCCTGTGGTTTCTGGTACCTGGTAAGAGTTTTAAATACAAATTAAATAGTTGCAGGGTACTTACTGGTCTCTCAGTAACAGTGTATAGCATGTCTTTTGGTCTCAATATGTCAATACGTTTATTTTGCTGTATTTAGTTATAATATATTCTCCTCTCTGCAGCAGTGTTTTATTTTCAGTCCACCAGTCTATGAATTTTCACTCTCGCTGAGAAGTACACAACTAGCAGACCACGGTGCAGTCCTAACTATGTGCTGACAGGTGTTATTATGTTGGCTTGTTATCATGTCTCATGGTGGCCATTAGACTTGGTAGCTGACAGGAGTGGGGATTCTTTCACTTTGCCTTCACTCTCTACCGCAGCAATAAGTAGACCACACTGAGACCTCCTGGATGACTGTAATGTAAAACATAGTCTTTGCAACATAGCAGTGCTTTCAGAATCCCACAGGGTGTCATTTTTATACACAACCTTAACCATATGACTATTCAAACCAGCCACAGCGAAAACTTTATGATGCCTTTATTATGAAGATGTCTTTTTTTTAGATAGGCAAACAGTACTCGTGAATTGATAATAAAGCAGAAGATAAGCTAGTCTTATTTTCATAGATGACAATTTTGCTTTTGTAATGTGGTTATGTGACTTTCAATATTTTAGTTTTATTATTTTTTTTAAAGCTGTAGAACAAGGAATATCTAGGTTGTATGCAGTGCAGTATCTAGGTTTACCCCAGCTATTCCTCTGTGTCATTGAGTACCTATCATGCAAATTTTCCTCCAAGAAACAGCCATTCCCCTCAGACTGGTTGTTACAAACATCTCGTGATGCATGTGTCCGCTCCTACCATACGTCAAGCACTCCAGCGTCGGGAAATCTGGGCCAGGAACCAGACAGAAGGAAGCAGGTGAGGACACATGGGTATGTGTGTATGTGTGTGCGGCTGAAGAAACTGACACTTTGAACGTTCATTTTCTCAATGCCTTTTTTTGCTAAAGTCACATCAAAACACACTAAAAAGGGGGAATTAAATGTCTGTTTTTTCTGCATTTTACGTAAAGAGTCCGGTGAAAAATGCCCGTCTGGGTTTCACTTCTTCATTGGAAGCATGCTGTGGCAGCTCAGAGGTCTCCTGGGACTCACCTGAGATGGAGTAAATCAAAACCAAAGACCTTAATTTCCTCCTAGTTACAGATTCTTTCTGTATATCTAACTTTATTTTTACAGTCCGGCTAAGCAGCTTCTTCTCCTGAGTGACACAGACTCCCTTAATGTCTTGGTATTCTCCAGTCACACGTTCCTCATGAGGGGAAGGAGAAGACTCACAATCTGAAAATGCTAAACCATTGAAAGGAAAGGGCAAATGTATATAAAAAGACTCCATTCAGACGAATCATTGAAAATGGCTCTTTGACTAAGATTTAAAAAGTATATACTTATGTTTTCACACTTTCTTCCATCCCCTTACCCGCATTGCAGTGTTGCAAAGCATTATTTTAGTGAAGTTTTTCTCCAGAATACTTTACAACTAAAGCTTATTAAATTTAACCAGTTGCGACCAACAGAGCTGCTGCAGTTTTTCAGATTACAACATATAATGAAACTGCTACTCTTAGCGTCAAAACTATTATTGTCTTTACGCCACGTGGATGTCTTTTTTTTTTGTTTGTTTCCGTCTTTTTCACGCAATAAATTTTATGATTTTTTTTTTTTTCCCCACATTTTCCTGAGGGTCAAACATGAGGAGCTTTCCGGCCTGATGTTCGTTCTTCCCAAGACCTGCTAGAACTGTGCTTTTATTTCAGCCCGGCATAGAGCGCAACAACTTCATTGTAATTCCGCTGCTATTTTTAATTTTATATATATATATATATATATATATAGTCTCAAAAGGTGAGGTTGCACTTGGAAGTCTGGCGGGCTGACATCATTAGAGGTTCGAAAAAAGCGAGCTGACATTCCCTGGTTGTTTAAGTGTCTAGCGCTGAAGTACCAATCGGTGTCAGGTCAACGTTGCTGCGTTTACGTCCTTCAGACCCCCGTTTGCCAATCGATGTTAGCAGTTGATTCAATATAAATTGAGCTCGCATCAGTCGCCCATTTCATTTTGTTTGCGTGGATAATTGCCGTCCGCTTCGGCGGTACATTCGGCGGTCTTAAAACGGCCCTGGTTGACCTTGTCCCGGAATCACTCCGCTGTGCCTTACAAACGGCACTTTTCGCACGCCCAACTGCTTCACAAACAAAAAGTGACAATTTAAGCTACACTTTGACAGATCCTCTCTGAAAACCTATGCCGTGTGTACGGATGTCTTTGCAATGCGTTTTGTAAGAAATAGTCTGAAGCGGTAACACACAGTACGTCCTCAGTATCCGAATCGAATTTGTCTGAAAACATGTCCGACGGTGAATTTTTTGGATGCCGAGTGCCTGTTTCCCATTGTTTTAAATAAGGAAAGATAAATAAATAAATAATAACACCTACATAACTATGAACCCAGGACTTCAGCACGGCAAACACTTATCATTAGAACTTAGAAAACACTGATGTTGTCACTAAGTTGTATGTTTATACCGTGTGGTTCAGTGTGTTCAGTACAGGACACTTCACACGTGAGTCGCTGTGTTACACACGGGAGATGAGAGGGCGCGTGGTGGGGTTCGCGGCCCGAGTTCAGTATAACGTGATGTTGAATAAAGGGAATAAACACTTGTGTCAAAGTAATCCACCACTTCCGCCTCTTTGTTTCACACAACAACCTGCATTAAAATAAGTAGGTTTATTGAAGAAATGAAATGTGCAATAAAAGTAGCGATGTGGCACAAACATGTTCGGATAAAGCGAAACAGGCAGAAACAGCTGCACGTGCACGTCTGGCTTTGGATAAATTTGTAAAAATGCACAGTAAAGTTTACTGCAATACATACAGCATTACTTTATTACGATACACTGTACACTACTGGATGGTATTTATTTGTAGATTTTTTAATTTATTTTGATTTTTACTCAAATTTCGATTTTTTATGGATATGATTCAGATAAAAAAAAATGTTATGGCAAACATTTCCAATTAGAAATTAAATTAAATTAATATAGGTATTAATTTAAAAAGCTGTTATAGAAAAAATGTGGACATAGAGAATTTAGTTACTGAAGGGTGGCTACATACAGAAACATTCATAAACCAGCCTGGATGCCTGTATGTCAGGACACTTTTTACCAAAAGAGGAAACCTAATATGCTAATAATTTCATAAAAAATGTTATGATTATGTATTATATGTATTATAATTATACTGTAGTATACTATACCTGTATTATACGGACTAACTTTGCTTCCACCATGTCTCAATCGCTTTCGAAAGCAGTCATATGAGATGACTTGGCTTTTGCCTGTCAGTCATTATCACTGGTTAAAGATGCTCAAACATCAGGTCCTTATGCGAAGTGTGTGTGACTGCTGGGTCTCATTATCTAGTGTCACTGTTTCGCCATCTGTTTTAATGCCACCTCGCCATTCCTCCCCCTGCAACACTTTCAGTAGGTCAGGTCATGTTAATGTTGTCTGACTTTTAGTTACAGATCTTGGTGACTGAATTTATTCCACTTGATTCACGAATCTCATCGCCATTTCTGGAGCTTGTATGCTTGCACTGGTTTCTTGCCCAAAAGAATTTGTGTGAGAGGTTCCCAAGAGCACTCTGTGACATATCTATTGCGAAGGGCAGGTTTGCTGAGTCTGGTGTCTTTAGGCAAGAAGATGAGTACAGCTGTACACGGGAATCTCGGAAAAGGTTCCTATGTACAATCAAAATGGGGAAGATATCGGTGTCTCACGTATAATAAATTTAGTTAACTCACTTTTTTATACTTTGTGCCAGGGTATGTGACTAATAAACTGTAAAGTTTGTATTTCTAATCATCTGGAAACCCGAAATAAACTCACACAGCTTCAATGTTTGCCTGAAGGGGCGGCATAAAGATAAGTAATGGTTCCAAAAAAGTCTTTACATGCAAGAAATGCACACACTAAAGGAACATTTGTAAACAGAAATGAAAGCGTCTAGCTTCTTCTTATTCGTTTCTATGCCCCGTACGATCCCCAGTGTGTTTGTAGTGTGATTCCCCTCCTGCGATTCCTTACTGTGATTCCCCATGGTACCTGGAGCGTAATTACAGAGTGCAGCTGAACGGGTGGTGTCTCCTTGAAGAACGCAGCCAAGGTGTCTACTCGCATGGTCCCAGCCTTCGCTGCACTCTCGAATCGATGCTGACAGGTAGACATTTCTGTGTTCTCGTTTGCTTTCCCTGCTTGTACCAAACAAGTGCTCCGGAGGGTATAAAGCAGTTAGTGGAAGTGGCAGTAACAGAAGGAGTTAGTTTGCAAACAGGAACAGCTGGTTTACACCGTTTTTGACTGTAGTCCAGTTTTTGTGGGGCTTTAGTGTCTGACTGATGCAAAACTACTAAAACTTCAAAGTGCATCTTTCAGGCATCCACACGAGTAACTACCAACTTTGCTTTGAACTTAGTCATCACGAACCCTTAAAAATAATTGATTTTAGACCCCCTTTCATCATGTTTTTTAGGATTTAGCAGGTGTGCTTGTAAGGATGTGTCTTCTGCTTGCTAATGAATATAAATAGTTTCTAAAGAACATGGGGTGGGCACTATCAGTGGCTGAAGGGTACAAGGGAAACAAGGCTTTGCTGAGATCATCACGACAGGGTCACGTACGGCATTTGTACAGCATGTGGCAAAACCACACAATGTGTATTAGGATAAATCTGTTGTCTAGACAATTTTTGCGGGGTACATACGTGTTTTGATTATTTTGAAGCGACAAAGTTCATACATTTATACAGTCTTTTGAAAACTATAGCGACATACAGAATACTGTGTCTCATGTGCTCCACCTCTACTTCTCTTAAACATCAGTAGGGGAAATATAAAATGATACCTAATACCGAACAGCTTTGGAGCAAGATATTATAAATTTAAGGTTCCTTGGATTTGCTTCCTTGGATAGGAATTTTTTCACGTCTGCTGTAAAAAATACATCTGGCAATTTGCTGACATGTGAACTTGTCCTCTGATAATGAGAGGGAAAGACCGAGAGGAGAAGAGAGGTTGGGTGGATGGGCTAATTGAAGGACATCTGGTATCGGGCTGCTGACCATTAAAATCTGCGACAGTCGACAACCATCAGATGCGCGGAAGTCTAAGCCCTTTTTTTCAGATGGTTTCAGTGAAACTTCTGTGAAAAAATGCGGACATTTGGATCTGGATAAGATTGAAGGTGCACTCAGTTGAGCTCACTGCCCATCCCAAACCAAGAACTTTATCTGAATGTGACTGGGCACATCTTTTCTCTCTTCCGTAAAACTACCATGGGCTTTTTCTGGAGAAGAAATGAAAAAAGAAATCCAGGCATAAATGATGGAAATCCCCAGGTTTCAGCAGAGTATTACTGTTGCCTTTGTTTCTGCCTAGCAGACAGGGAAATAAATGCCTGTCCTGTTGGCTGTCAGGTTCGATATGTTTATGTAGCCATTGCTGGACTATGATCAGCTCCTTTACGTTCATTGATAGAGAGCCCTGGTGACTTCCCTCAGCGAGGCGGCAAAGTACACTGGATTAATTATGAGCCTTTCTTTAAAAGCATTGTGGCAGTTTAAATCCCTGCTCGCCTCACTCCGTCTGCAATGTCAGTTTAAGTGGAATTTAAAATAACTGCTGGTTCCATACAGTTTGCTTCTTTGAGACAGTGCAGGTGTTGTTTAGGAATAGGATCCCATTTGTGTCATAGAGTCATTAAATCATAACGTGGAAACATGCAGTGCAAACATATAAATAATATGTTACACTTAGCATCTGCAGTAATATCAGGGTATTCATTAAATAATACAAAAAACCCGGGACCTGTTATAATTCTTTTGAATTCATTTCAGCCAGCGGGGAAGTTTTATCTTGCGACCATTTCCTTTTCAGCGCCTTTACTAATATTATTTTATAATGAGTGTTAAGTTTCTGAATGTTCAGATCTGGTTTTTCTCAAGATGAACTTGAAATTCTATAATTTTAATTATATGTCAAACTTCAGAACGGGGGAAAAATGTGATCTCAGTGATTGTGACAGCGGCATGGTCGCCGGTGTCGGATGGGGTGGATCGAGGATTTCAGAAACCGCAGCTCTCCTGGGATTTTCGTGCACACCAGTCTCCAGAGCCCATATAAAATGGGGCGAAAAACAAAAAACATCAATTGAGCTGCAGTTCTATGGACAGAAACACCTTGAGAGAAGTCAGAGAATGACCAGACTGATTTGAGCTGACAGGAGAATACTACAGTAACTGAAATGACCACTCTTTACAACAGTAAAACAGTGGGTAGAAAAGCATTTCTGAATGCATGACATGCCGAACCGCCGAGTAGGGTGGGCTACAACAGCAGAAGACCATATCGGGTTTGACTCCTGTCAGCCAAAGACAGAAAACTGAGGCAACAGTGGACACTGGCTCACTGAAACTGGACAGCTAAAAATTAGAAAACTGTTTCTTGGGTCACGAACTCCAGCCGCCCGTTCCACTTAAACAATCCCATTGAACCCTATCTTTCCCGGTCTCCTGCACCTGATTTCTATTTGTGCTCTCACCTGTCCCTTGTTATCTGGTCAGCCGCCCTTCTGTTTAGCCTCCTCCCTCCTTTCCGTCTTTGCGAGGCATCGCATGTCTCATGCGTTTGTATGGAGCCCTGTGCTTTGTTACTTTGTTTGAGGATCTTCTGCCTGGAGTTTGTAGCGCAGCGGTTGGGTGATCGACAGTGTGATTTTCCCCTGCATTCTTGCCTCTCCGCCTCCTGGTTGCGTGTGTTGTTTTGGGAGTGAATTGTGGTCTAATGAATTTCTATTTCTGCCATGACACAAAGATGACATGGTCAAAGTTTGGTGCAAATATCATGAAGCCATGGAGCCAACATGCCTTGTGTCAACAGTTCAGGCTGGTGGTGGTGGTGTAATGGTATGGCGAATGTTTTCTTGACACACACTGGGCCCCCTAATATCAATCAAGTATTGTTTGAATGTCACAGCCATAAATTTGCCACAATTTACTCATCTTCTAATGGCTACTTCCAGCATGATAATCTGCCATGTCACAAATCACAAGTCATCTCAAACTGGTTCCACGAATACAACAATGAGTTCAACGTTCAAAGTTCCACATACCGACACAACACCTTTGGTATGTGGTAAAATAGCAGACTGATGACTGCGCAGCTGTCAGATGTGGAGCAATTGCACAATGTAGTCATGTCAACACGAACCAGAATCTTTAGGGAATGTTTCCAGCACCTTGCTGAATCCATGCCGCAAATAATTCAGGCTGTTCCTAGAACAAAGAGGGTTCTGCCTGGTATTAGAATGGTGTTCCTAATAAAGTGACCAGTTGTTGTATAATTAGCACTTATTTATTTAAACTATTTTACTTCTTTGGTTTAGGATAGTCTAGTCTTTTTAATTTTCATCCTGCTTGACAGCAATGCTTCAAGCTTGCTTCGGTCTTTGCACTTCTATGATGTTATTCAATTATTTCTTTGTTTTGCTTTCACTTTTTGTGGGTTTCTTTCTTTTTTATTCTGTGGAAAGAGGGGGGTCATCATCACTGTAAGCTATTCCCAACCTCTGTTCTATCTGCTTTTCTCAGACAAGCCCCTGGTGGAGGACAGATATGCTCTGTCTCTTTGCGGTTCCCCCACACTGTGATCTCCACTTCCACCCAAAGTTTTCACCCGTCACACTCTTTACACCCTACTGGCAGTCTTAAGCCAGGCTCTGTTGACATGGATGTATTTTCTCTTCACTTCCAGGTTGGATCTTTTATCCAATTGATTGTAGCACAGCTTACAATCTTACACTTCAGCCATTTGTATAGTTAGATATTTTCCGGAAATAAAACTTCTCAATAGTACAAAAACTGCTCTCCTCTCAGACCGTGACATGTCTGATTTACAAATAACAGATCTTCTCCATTTACATTTGTTCACTGAGCAGATGCTTTTCTGCACAGTGACTTATAAATAAGGCTGTATTTTAAAAAGATAAAGCACTTTAAATAGATATATTATTATCAAAACAGTGAGTATATCTAACAGCACCATTTTTTCAGTGCACACAACATATTTCACTGCTTATTTGAAAGAAAGTTATTTGATAGAAAGTACAAAGGTCATGCTGGAAAGTGATGCGATGCAAGTTTATAGAGCAGTTAGAAGATCTGGAAAGAAATAGATTTGAAAGTGATGTATTTCCAAGCCCATCTTGAATGCTGAAAGGGTTTCAGGGCTTCTTCCACAGCACTGGAGCCAGACCCAGAAACCTTGATGCTTTTGGTCCTGGACCTTTCATGAGTGGGACCACCAAGCAGCCAAAAGTGGGGGAATGTACTACTCTTGCTGGGGTATAGGAAGTGATCATTTCTTATGTATACTGCGATGCTGATCCTTTGGCCATCTTGTAGACTGTAGCCAAAGTCTTGGAAACCCATTTTAAACAGTAACTCCTGCACTTTTACTTCTATTATGCATCAGCCTAAACACCTAAACACTTTCTGATGAAAATTAATACTTGCCTGAGAATAAATTTGCATTTGATGACAAGGAGTGGCAAGGTGTCATCAGACTTCATCACTGTGTGGGAAGAGACAAATGGGAAATGAATCCCGTCAGACAGTTGTGGACACTGAGTCACATAAATGCAGCATGTTTCAGGCCAATGTCAGGTTTATATTTGAAACCAAATAACACACTTGCATTCTGGTATAGTAGGAAGCATGTCAGAAAAAACAGTACTGCAGTCGTGCATCATGGATTTTCAGTCATTTCACCCATCACGGGGAAGCTTGATGCTTGTCGTACATGACCACTTGACCTCTCGTGGCATGGTACGGGCAGACCCAGTGTAACCCTTCACAATCGATAAGTGCTTGATGGGTGTGGAATCCATTGCACTAAAACAGAAAAATAAACGTAGTTGTGAACAGAGGCATATGCCTCGACCGAATACACTCCCCAAGGTTGCTGAACCTGACCAGGAAGCATATTGTTTCAGGTCATCAGCTTGATGCCACCGTGTGCTGGAGAGCAAGGTGATGTGGAACAGCTTCGGACAAGAAGTCGCTCTGCAGAAGCACTTCCCGCTGACCCAGCGGACCGAAATTCCCAAACTGATGCTCTGCTGGCTGATTCAACAAGGATTCAAGGGGACACGAGACTGAAGGAGATTAAAGGAGACCATTTGCTCTGCCCTTTTGAACAATTAGAAGCAAACATTTGAAAAAACTTTTTTTAAAAAAAATAACATTTATCTTGTAGATTCACAGCTGTCCTGTAGAGTTAACCATTTACAAAATAATATTTCATGCTTGGATATATAAAGGAGAGTCTTGAGAAAACAAACAAAAACAGACAAAAGTTGCACCCGTACCACCCCTGTCAAATACGTCCACCTTGCTATCATGAGCTTTGGCTGCAGAATTATTTATTTTGTCTGTGGAATTAGTGTTTTTATTAATCCACATAGCGTTCCCTGGACGGTGTAGTTCTCTCATGATGGTGTGCTGCGAAAATATGCCCTTTGATGGAGAGCACCACCTCAGCAGCGGTGCGGACCTGGAGCGTGTGGCATGCAGCGTTCGGTCCTTCGGTAGCTCAGACATCGTCCCCCTAGCCAGTCATGCTTCTTTCCTCCTTTGGCTCCTTGGCTCAAAGGAAGGTGCTTCACCTCCAGACACCAGCAGCTGAGTTTGAGGTACATTTATTTGCAGTAGATATGCTTCCCATTGCAGTTTACACGTTATCAAGGTAAATGGTGAACCGACGCTTTAACAGGGATAAACAATACCGCGTTCATGCTATTATGTCCACATTATCCATCCTTCACACCGCAGTATACACAGTCTGCCTTTCTTGCACTTATTTCATGCTACCCATCCATATTCTTGGAAGGAGCTGGTTGTCACATTTATATTACCTTGGTTTATTTATCAGATGATTTTAACCAGGCCACTTTTTTTATTTATTCAGGCAGAGGTACAGATGGTGAAGCAACAAGAAGTAAACAGAAAATGACACGGAGTCTTGCAACTTGATAACTGCCAGATCAAGTCCCAGGAAGGGCCCTGTGGGTGAGCAAATGACAAAACAAGGCTCATAATGATGGCATGGGGTTCATTTGTGTGCAGCGTTTGAGGGAAAAAGAAATATAGAAGAACATTTATCTAGGCTACTGATTGTAAAGCAATGCAATGCTGGGCCCGTGAAGGAGAAATGAATATCGGTGTTATCTCTATACTGAAGGGTTTGTGGTCTGGCTGTTCAATGGCATTTAAAGATCTGAGATCAAAGGCCAGTGGTGGATAGTGGTTAGCACACATGCCTATGGCTAGCAACTGTGAAGCGAAAAGACAGGATTACCTTTATCAGTATGAAAGACCTAAACTGTAAACATCACCCTCACAAGGTTAATTCTATCATGACAGCCAATTTATTTTAGCATCCAGCACATGAACAGAGAAGACAATGACTGCACCCCACTCCCAACAGCTCCCCTCTTCGTTCACTCCTCACTGCATAGGAAATCAGACCAGTTTATGGGTAACCGTTCTTCTGAAGTTTTGCTGTCAGGCACATTTGAGTATTAACATTCTCTGCTGATGTGAGTGAAATGCAAATTTCTAGTCAGTTCCTTCTAATAAAGCATGAGGAGTTGGAAACTGATAAATACATGGATAACAGAATCCAGGATGTCCTTATTTATTTTACAGGAAGCTAACTGAGTTTCTCAAGTGCTGCCTAAGTTAAAAAGGTGTAGTTGTGAAAAAATAAAACGGAATAACACATTATATAATCATCAAACTGTACCGGTATGGTTTTTGCATTTAGCAGATAAGTATTGTTAGTGCTGTTGGATGGGCGGACGTCACAGAGAGTGATGTGCACACCAGCTGCAGTCAAGTGGGAAAGAACAAACACAATATAGCACCAAACATTTTCACTTGCAAACGTCGAGCAGCTACTGGCTCCTGCGATCGAACACGTGGATGATACTGACAAGCACTGACACTGATCTTCACAATAACCAACTATATGGCACTAAACTTTACTACTTTCAAACTTGCTGAATTTAGTACATTTGGTTGTGGGTATGTCAAAACGTGCATCAACATGCGTGTGTGGAGTGAAAAAATCCATCGGTAACTTGTACGTCACCACGTGTGTGTGTGTGTGTGTGTGTGTGTAATAGTCATGTGTTATGTGACCTTTGGCATAACTGTTCAGATGTAACCTTGCTAGTGATCCATTGATATTAAAGCAACGTGTCCCAATAAAATTCCCAAGCTGGTATAGGCAAGAAAATCACAAGCTGCAGTTGTCTATAAAAATGTCAGCTAAACAAATAAATGGGGTATAAATGCAATGAACACAGCCTGAATCGAATGACGTGTCACTGTCAGTCCTCCCAGTGGCGTTCTGTTTTGGATCCCACGTCTGTCACATCTCCTCTCGGTCGGGTCTGTGCTCGATTTCAGCAATCTCTACGTTAACCAGCCCCCACCGCTCCGACAGCGGACTGCCCACACCCGGCTCCTGTTGAGAACGTGGATCCTCCTCACGATGGCTCGCTCGCATCTGGGAAAGCAGCTCATTCTACATGTTTACAGAGCAGACATAACAAACTGACACATACAGAGGCTGGGAATAAGACCAATTTTAGCAGAGCAGGGCGGAAGAAAGATATTTCAGCTAATTTCTCCCCCCATTTTATTTGCCACTATTGAAAAAGCGGGTGCCACAGTTAAGAAAGTGACACAGGTGTGAGGGAAGGGAGGAAGTCCTTAAGATTAACAAAACGGTTAAAAAAAAAAGTCAAAGCCGGTTAGATTTTCTGAGACCCTTTTTAATTGTAACTGGAAAATTTGAAGATAAAGATTAACTATGTTATCTGGCGTGTGCAGCTGGTCTACTAACACGTTTTTGCTATTGGATCAGGTAGCCATCCTGATGTCTTTTGGGCTGTCAAACAGGCACATGAACCAACTGTTGTCAGCAGGAAGGACTGGCCAGGTATTTTCTGTATTAAACATCATTCATTTTTTTCATACTCAACCTTTTCCTTTCCATCCCACCACTTCTTACTCTGGTATGGGCAGTAGATATTTCTGGAATTAAAGCGTTAGGTAACGCTCAGCAACGATAATGGAGACAAGATGCACATTTTTCTGTCTTCACGAACCTTCTTATGCCAGTGCATAAGCAGGGAAAACCAGGGTCCTGGAAAATGGAAATATTTCAAACCAGAGCATTGTTTCTCTTTTGACTTATGCTCTACCATATCTCAAAAAGTGTCTGAGTGGGACGCGCTCATATTTTCGGTGCAGCTTGTGTTGAAGAACAATGTTCTCATTTGTAAAAAATCCAGTATTAATTAGAAGGACGTTTGAACAAAAGTATAAAGAAACGGCCACTTGAAAAAAAGATTTTGGTAAATTTAAAGAAAATAAATCCCACGGGCCGCTGTTATTGTGATATAACAGTAGCTTTAACATTGCACTGCACCTGACGGTCTGGATCTGTCTGCTTCTATTACTTTCACCAAGTGGTGCTACATTATGTCAATTTTCAGAATAGAGATATTAGCATCCTGGGGAATAAAATCAGCTGTCTACAAAACCCACATTGAAAGGTTGAAGCGTTTACAATTATACAGAACATATTTCAGTGTAGGTGAGCACTGAAAAACACCAAATTATATGAAATTGGCCCTTGTGCCAAAAATATCAGAATCAGACATTAGCTTCCATATAATTTGCAGTTACGAAACAACATTTGCGATAATGTGAGCTGTTTGAACATATGAATACTTGAGAAAACCCTCTGCATTGCCTCCATGTTTCCTTGAAATTATTCTTTCTAGCAGAAATGTTTTGGGGGAACAAGTGCTTCAGAAGTCCTCGGTGATGGAGTTCTCGCCTCCAAAGAAACGAGAATTACATTAAAATGAAAATTAGATGCAGAGTTATATGCACACAGGAATTTTCAGCGGTACGAAATAATTCCTGCACGATCATCACAACATCAACTGAATATAATTATTTCCCTAACAAGTGGTATTCTGTCTGTGCCCAATCTGTGGTTTAAAATGCATGTTTAATTATTATTAAAGAACATTTCTGGCACACTAATTTAATTTTTTAAAACTTTTTTCCCCCCTTTGGTGTGTGTGCAGATATATATATATATATATATATTTCCTTTTGGTCTCACAAATTCTTTTCAATGAGTTCCATGCGTGTGACAGTTTGCCCTTTGGTCATTGTCACCCGTTCTATGCTCGGATGTGTGAGGTGGCTGCAGTGAAGGGATGGTGACCCACACGCTCCGTCACCCGTGATGCCACTGATGGCACGTGCGAAACAACACACCTGCACCACCCCCACCCCCACCCCGTTTTTTCTCTAAGACATCAGGCCCGGTTTTCTTGCAATGTTCTGTAACCTTTTTGATGCTAATGTTGTATTTTCTTCTGTATTCACTCACAAGAAGTGGAAGCAACGACATAATAACAAACAATAGCAAAGGAAAAAAAAAGAGAAAAGGATTTGAAAGCATAACAGCCTTCACGGTGGGAGGCTTGACTACAGAGAAATGAGCTGTGAATTCACCCACTCCAGCTGGTATAGCGCGGCCCATGCTGTGGGGCACTGACTGCAGGAGAGAGGGCTCTGCTGATGGAGCCAGCTGGTGCCTTGGCTGAGCATCATGCCCTCCATCCCACTCTCCACCCTCCATGCGCGCCCACTCTGGCCAGGGGTCGGCTTGACTCCACCAAATGGTCTTTTAGACAAACCGTGACGACTGCCAGCACCGTATGCAAAGTATCTGCTCCAGGTAGTGCATCTTCTAGTGTTGAACAAATAAAATGCTATTCTTCAGATACTCCAGGTCCCCACAGGTTACAGGTGATTCGACCATGACCACTAGCTCAACCCCATCTGTTACCTGCCTTTCCAGCTGCAGAAATCCCACATTTTCAAGGTATTCTGCCTTTCAGCGCTTGTGCTCCTTTACCTGCATCTCTCCTCTCAGAATCTCTGGACCCTTGCCTTTCTTCACAGTACTTTTATCTCAGGTGTATCTATAAAGTGAAATAATGACGAAATAATAATTTTATAGAACGAAAAAGAAGCAAAATGTTTTGAAATTGCTGACTTCAAGCGTTTTCCTGGTGCGCCGGCAGTCAATGGGACATTCGGCTTCAAGTGGGAGAAAAAGGAAACTATGACAAGCAATCTGTGTTCCTGCTAATATGTTGTCACATCCCAACACTAAGCAGGGTTCTTTACATCTTTAGCATCAAACGGGCCTATTTATCTCCACGTCCACGTTCTACGTGTGCCGTGTTGAATCTAACAGCAGGAATAGCTACAAATATCTAAGTCAGCAGAAAAGTATTGAAGTTGAGAGATGAAGGCTTCTTAGAAAATTGTGTTTCTCTAACGAAAGATATTGTTTTCCACGAAGATACATGTACTTATCTGATTATGATCATATGCCACAACAAGTCTGTGAATTGGTTTTGTACCCAGAACAGTCCTGTTACCAGAAGTTTAAAAATGAAATAGTTTAGTAATAGGTGTATCCACCTCAAGCTAAACTAGATGTCTTTCCTATCATGAACTTCATGTGTCTCAGAGGGAAAATGACATTCGGTGATTGCAATCTGGATCATGCTGTGTGACGGATTATGTGTGACACACACCTGTGCTGTAAATATAACAGAATGGGGAACCCTCCCCAGTTTCCAAAGACTGCTTTTTTGGAACAGACGGGCAAGGCAACAGGTGTGGCGGGAACTCATGTACAGATTGGCACCTAGATCAGACAAGGCCAATCTTCGCAAGTGGGTCTCCATGGTGAATTGGCCAGGAAAAGATGGGAGGGGTTGGCTCTTTTACACCCGACTTAACCAGATGCCAGATTTTTGCCACTGAGCCGTTGCTGCAGCAATATCACAGAAGGGCTGAGGGTCGAACCTGGGCTGTGGCAGAGATAGGCGACGGACATCTGCAAGTTAAGTCAATATGAACTGGGACAAATATGAAAGTCGAATTTGGCGGTCGGAAATTTTTTACAATCTTCAGTTGTCTGCTGATGTCCACTAACCTCACTTGTCATAGAAAATTTTGTGTGTCATGACAGCCACAAATGCCCGCTCAAGGCGGTATCGCTTCCGTATGTCAAAAGCTTTAAAAATTCCTTTCATCGCAATCAGTTTGCACTTGGTGGCCACTTTATTAGGCACACCTGTACACCTGCTAGGTCAGGCAATTATCTGATCGGCCAACGGTGTGGCAGCGGCGCTACTTCCAGCACAAGTCATCTCAAACATGAAGATGACACTGAGTTCAATGTATTTCAGTGGCCTCCCCAGTTACCAGATCTGAATCCAATGAATCACCTTTGGGATGTGATAGATTGGCAGATTGGCAGCATGAATGCACAGGTGACAAATATGCAGTAATTACACGATGCAGTCATGTCACAATAGACCACAATCTCTAAGGAATGCTTCCGACACCTTGTTGAACCTACGCCACAAAGAATTCAGGCTGTTCTGAGCAAAGGCAGGGTGGGGTCCTACCTGGTATTAGAAGGGTGTTCCAAATAAACTGCATACATAACGAATAAAGTGTACAAATAACTTTTGAGGTTAGAGGACCTTGTTTAGGGTGGAGGGAGATGTAGGTGACTGTCGTGTGTTCCAAATGCTATCACATGAAATAACAACATAAACCATTGCATTTGTTAACTTGCTCAGGGTGCCAAGAATAACACTGCAGCCGTGTACTATCAATTAATGAGATGTCACCAGCCCTTTGCTCCTGCATTATTCATCTCAGAGCGGTAATAAGTAAATAGATGAGTAAATCATAAGGAAGCTCATTGCTCAGGCCCATTTTGCTGTGGCTTCTTTGGGACAGTTTGGGCTCATTTTGGTGCAATTGTCCAGGAGAGCAATGGATGAGTTGCAAGAGAAGATTGAGGCAGTTTGGTTGGGCCAGGAAAGGTTTAAAAGGATAGAGGAAGGAGCAGCAAGGCTTTAGATAGAGATAGGACTTCGATTCATCAGCACCTGAATGCCTCACTGTCCAAGAGATGCAAATACCCCCTGTGGTTCACAAGACGTTCGGAGTGACCAGAACTGAACTCAGCTGAGTAGTTCCCTTGTTCTTCTTCTCTGAGGTCATTTATGTATTCAGATTAATGGTTGTACAATGGCCTAATATTTATGTTTCCCCATCACACATTTAAATTGAAGACTTTTTATTCTTGCCACTGTTTCTATGTGTGTGACTGTATGTATGTAATCAGCTACTATTAGTTCTACTGGAGCAGACATGGTAATAACTTGACACACGGTACAGACACATATGTGTAACTTTGATGCTGTATAAGGCAAGGCTTCGGGGAGGCGTGCGGTGGAATGTGCATTTGAGAAACAACACACTAACATTTGAGAACATACTGGAACTCATGAAAATTCTAGTCTGGGTCACAGGCTCTGGATTTGGGTTTTGATTGATCCTTCCTGCTGGGGAGAGAGCTTTAATAGGAGATCAGTGATGAATTTATGGAGTGCAGGTGCACATGTTGGTGCCCATATGCTCCAGCTGATTTGCTGGTGCAGCTGCATGTGTCACAAAGCAAATGCTTGTTTACTTTTGTTTATATAAAGATGGGTAAGTAGTCACAGCATCGTCTCATGAGATTCTTTCAGGCTGTGAATCTACCCATTTATTCATCAGTACTAGTTTTATCCCGGTCAGGTTTGTGGTGGTCCAGAACCTCGGAATCACTGCACTAGGAAATGGGCTGTGAAACAACCCGTGGATGGGATGCTGGTCCATCACAGGGGGGCTACACAGTCACACACATTGAGTAGTACTGTAAAACGTCACACAATCACGGGTGCACCATGGACTTAAAGCCACTGAAAATATAATCTATAGGTCGTATATGTGAAATCCGTTATTTGACTCAAAGTAGAACAATTCTCCCGGTTTGGTCAAACTTCAAGTTCATGTGACTCAGTGCCAAGACTAAATTGAAAGTAAAGACTCCCACTGAAAGAAAATTTGTGCCTCTGATGTTGTTTTTCAGCATACATATAACAGTCAATCCAACTGGGATGTCATGCTTGTTTGTTATGTGAATCCCATTCACCAGTTTCTACCCCAAAAGTAAGAGAACCTTATATTAAATCATACATTTTGGCAGCAGTGAATCAACTTTTTTGGCCTATTTCTTCACTTGTACTCTTGTGCTAATGAATACCTACCATTACAGTTTGTCATGAGACCATATAATAGGAAGAAGAAAAGGACCCGTGATTCATTCATTAATTCTATCCACTTGTACACTTCCTCAAGCAACTGTACGTGTTAGTGTCTATCTTTAAGAAAATATATTATTTGCAAGGAACAATAACAACACAGATACATAGATTTAAGCTAAATTCAGGCACAGAGTTAGTTTACTGTGACCCTGGTGCAGATGTTCAAGTGGAAATCTTCTAAGTACAGTATACAGAAGTGACAGAACAAGGTCCAAAAATGGTAAAATACAGGAGGCTTTTTAACAGTGGAACAGCTCAACAGGAATGTATTCAGCAAGTAAACACATTCAAAACTCTGCAAAGACAGTAACTACTGGCCTTCTTACAGAGATAGTCCTTCTTAGCCGAAAAGGGTAAGGTGTACCAGGTGGACCTCTGGTGTTCTCCAAAAGTGTTTTTGCTGAAATTTGCAGCAGTACTTCTCTTCTTACAAGTGGTCCCAGCTGTTGGAGGGTATTTTAGGTCACAGGTGGAAAATCAACCTCTTCTAATGGGCTGGCACAAGAGAATTTGTTGTTTTTTTTTTATTAGTTTGCAACTCTGATGTATATGAGCCAATTACCAATATTGTTCACTCATTTTAAACTAACCAGCTACTGCAGGCACATTGCTGGCTGCAGTTTTTCATGGAAACAGGAATTAGAAGCCAGAAAACCCAAAACACACTGGGGTAAGGACTCACTTTAATAAGAAAATGAATGACTGAATTCTGTGCACAACCTGCTCAGAGGAGACACTTGCTCCAGTTGGCCTGATTCTGACTGCAGAAGCAGTGTGGATAATGTCCAAAAACTTATTTACTGTTTGTCTATTAAATTGAGGGGGGTAACCAGTCGTGAAGCTGATGGACAAATCTAAGCATGACCAAAAAGCCTTGCACACTCTTAACATGAACTGATATTCCCATCCAGGAAGTGTCTTCAGGTTGAATGAAAGAATTGCTAGAAAATGTACACAGTAACACCATGGGAATAGGCAAACTTTGGAGGAGAATTGGGCAATGAGCTCTGGAAAAACAATCGATTCCCACTAAGATAGAAGAACAACCCTTTAATCTTGGTAAAACTGTTATGCAATTTAGCAATATATGTGACCAGAATCCATTATCAGTCAGCCCTAAACAGACTGGGCACATGTAGTACAGTCTGGCACAAATACCTTTATGATCTGTCTTCTGGTAAATCACCAGAACGTTTTGATCAGAAGCCGTACAGTTATACCCCCCGCGTGGCCGGCACTTGCTAATCCATGAAGTAAGTGCAGTATTTGAGGCCACAAAAAAATTGGGACATACTGCTTGTTTGGGGGTTGCTTGTTTGGTCCAGGAACTTCAAGTCTGTCACAAAACAGGAGGCGAGTTGGATCATATCTTCTGTACAAATTTCATGGAACATTTCACAGAGTTTCAACAGCACATCTGCCTATACATGACTTTTAAGGGTCTATAAATGATCACAGTCTCATAAACACAGGGCCCACCATGCCTGTTGGTGGTTATGATGCTGTGCTTTCTGGAGACTTTGGAGGTCTCACTGAACTACAAATGGGTGCCCGGCTCGCTCTAACCAATGTCTCCAGTCTTTAAGAGATTACAACATCATAATTTTCCTCCTTTTCAGGGTTTAATATATTTCTGGCTCATTTTCTAAAATGCTTCTTTGAGGTACAATTACAACAATTACATCACACATGACATACAAAGAAGTCTTCAGAAAACACAAGATGTCTAGTCTGAGGCAATCGACAATGCTCAGTTTATCTTTGATTTATTACTGTAATGTAAAAAAAAGAATTTCGCTTGAGAGTCCCTCCTTTAAGATTAGGATGAGGAAGAAATGAGCTTTGTGGTACTTCCTTTGACTGCTGGTCTACATGCAGCACCAGCACTATGGCCCTTTGTGACTGCTTGCTTTATAATTTCACAGTCATTCCCAAGGAAAAAACATCCATCTCAGACATAGTGGTCCACTGTTATCCACAGAGTTGGCACTGAGAAAGCTGTGTTAAATAGAGTTTTCTTTCTTTCTTTCTTGTCTTCACCAAGATATGTTAAAGACCAGTTCAAACGGCGAGCAAATCGAATTTACACTTTCAGACTAAGGCGGAGCAGTGGCATAAATCTGTAAGCAATGCACGCTTTGTTGGAACAAGTTGTTGCAGGCATACTGCTTAGCAGATCCAAACACGATGCAAAACAACATGGGAGACAAGGACACACTTCCAAGAATGATGCACGCAGCATAAAACATAAAATGCAGTTATAACGCATTCTTTGGAAGTTGGAGAACTTTTTCCCAGAGCTGGCAAATGTCTGCAAAAATGCTGATGACACACTTAGTCTACTTTTGTTTTAGGGGGGAAATGTGCAGAAGCTAATGCATCATGCAAGCAGTATTATTGCCAGTACATGCTAGAGCACAGGTGCAAGATTTGTTCTGAGACACTTGTGGAAAAGACTATGAGAGCAGAAAAGTTGAAGCTACTCCTCTCAGAGTCTGATATAGAGTACAAAGAAGACTCGCCATACAGAGATACGAGAACGACTCAGATCACTGTCCCAGAATCTTGGTACTGATTGATTTTCTTCTTTGCCCCCCTCTGGCAGAGACACCCTGGAGTTCCTCCTTGTCTTCCCAGTGACTTCTAATGTGCCTCTGGATCATTTATGTGGTCCTTTAACTTCTTTCTATTTATCTGTTTTTACTTGTCTGCAGCATGACAGCTTAAACAGTTGCTTTGACTCTTATTTTTTCTGACAGTTGTCACTTCTGTTTTGGAAACCGGAACCAGACTTACCAGCCTTTGCAAAATTTTTGTCTTGCTAATAAGTCTTACAAGCTGTACTTCTACAAGGAGCATGTATGTTCTCCAAAGGCATTAACAAAACATGAATACAAGGGGAAAAAAAAAATTACTGGTGTTCCACACATTGGATTAGAAAGTATATGTAAAAAATGACTTTGGCAAAAATTGAAGAAATAAAAACTGTAGCGGTTGAAACGTGAACGCAAAACTGTGAGCATAATCTTTCCGTCTACCTTTGGGATGGATTAAGATCTATGATACTAAATGACCTCATTATGAATCTGTGGCACAAGAGAATTCTTAACAGACACAATGGTTTTTTACTAACTTCCAAAAGTAATTCTGATATTTAAATCCAATCTGCACAGGAGTGGATAATTAATTTTATAGTTTACATGAATTTGCAAAACGTGTACTCAAGAATTAAATAGGCTGCGCAATGGCACTGAACTGCAACGGGGTTCTGCACCATTTCAATGTAGTTAAGTCATTAAGTGGATTCAACGGGGAGAAGGCGAAGCAGGCAAGATGCAAGATCTCCAAGCAAATCCATGAAGATGTCCATCCAAACATGCTGGTCTTCAAAGATTCATATTTTTATATCCAGGTACAGATAAAACCTTCTAAGGAAAGAGTACAGCAATTCCTTGGTATCCAAACTCTCTATATCAGAATTTTTCCTATAAAAGCTCTTTAAAAAATTAATCCCTTTAAATTGGTATCCAAATAGAAAATTTTGCTATAACAGATTTTTATCCCAAGCTTATCATAATAAAAAAAACTAATTGAATAAAAAGCAAAATTAATAATAGTGTACTGTAATAAAATAATACTGTATGTATTGTAACCCTCTATCCGTAAGAGTCATTATTGTGTATTGTTACGGATTTATTCAAAGCCAGACGTGCGTGTGCACGGGTATTATCAGCTGTTTCTACCTGTTTTGCTTTGTCTGAACATGTCGTCGCATCATCACATCTTTTCATTTTTGAAACATAAACCTATTTCTTTAATTGCCTGTTGTTGTGTGAAACAAAGACGCGATGCAGCAGGTTACTTTGACACACGCCTTTATTCCCTTTATTTAACATCTAATAACACTGAACTTGGCCTGCAAACCCTGCCATGCCCCCTCATGTCCCGTGTGTAACGCAGTGACTACATGCGAACTGTCCTGTACTGTATGCACTGCACCACACAGTATAAACATGCAAATTAATGACAAAATAAAGTGTTTTCTAGATAACTGGTGTTTACGGTGTTTATCATGCTAAAGTCCTAGGTTGACAGTTATATAGGTGTTTTTGATGGGCTGGGAGCTCATAATTTATTTATTTTGCCCCATATAAAATAATGGTAAATAGACACTGTTTGAAAAATTCGGTATCCAACACATTTTCAGAGATGAATTAGACTTGGATACCGAGGGAACGCAAAATCTGAGAAAAAAAATATGGGTTTGTCCAAAACCTGTGTTACAATGTCTAAGAATGTGTTGTTTTCAGTTTACAAGACCTGAAGGAACAGGGGGTGGTTGGGGTGTGGTCTCCAGTACTTTTGTTTCATGGCCTACATCTGGAGTCAAGGACGGTATGGCTAAAAAAAAGTGAAAAAAAAAAAAATAAAAAAATAAATACAAATGGAAGAGTCCATAGCTGCTGACAAAGAGTAAAAGATGATTGCTCTAAATGCCCTGGCAGTAAATCTTTCACGCTTGTCAAGAACACTCTGTTTCCCCCAATGGGTAGACCCCCTCCCACCCCTCCTCACAGCCAGCTAGGATTTGGCCTTGCTCGGTGACAATAAAAAAGGTGCAAACAAGGCTGCGTCACACGTTGTTTGTTGTCATTGTATTCTCTCAAAGAATCACAGCGAAAGACCGTCCTTGAGAGTTAAAATAGAAGACACTAAAGACTTACATGACATGGTATTATATCCTCTACTTTGAACAACATTGCTGGATGAGGTTAAATTAATTTATGGCTCTTTGCAGAATAGCCTGTGATACTGTGTAAGAAAAAGTCCACTGAGTTGTAACGCTATTCATGTTATGGATGGCGTTCTTTGAAACTGAGCCATCGCGTTGCTTTAACAGATGATGTGCCCTATAAAAATCTTACTTGTTCATTTAATTTCCTCTTTCCAACTCCCAGCTTGCAGTTTGCAAGGTGCGCACGACGTGTAGTAGGTTTTTAAGCTCAGCGCTGTGTCAGGAGTGGAGTGATGGGTGCCAGGGCCCAGCTTATCCAACTGCTTAAGTCTGGCTCTGCTGTTTCACTGACCTGGAAGGTCCGTGTGTTTACGTCTTTAACAGTCGTACCGCTCCCAGTGACGTTCGCTTTTTCAGACTAAAAGCGGGACGTGAAGCCATGCGCTCTCCTCTCGGTTGTCAGCGCTCGCCTGGCCAGATACGCGAGCGACGCAAAGCCGTAAAGCAGCGGCGTTCTGGAGAAAACTTGACGTCCCAGATAAATAACACATTCTATGAAACTCACTACTTTTGGAGCACCCCCCGCCCAGAATCCGCTAGCTTCTCCAACACTTCACTTTCATCCGAAGGCGTGTTTCCTGTTTTCCGTCTTCCAACGTACAGGAACGCACAGTCTGCTCCAGTCTCCCACAGTGCGGTATTCTTGGATGCGAACGGCTGATATGCATGTAATGAAAGGTGTTGAGACATCTGTTCCCAGTGGCTACAATTAAGTACTTATCAAAGATAAACAAAAAACAATTCGCGATGAGAGAGCGCTTCAGCCGGCGCTTAACAAAAAGCATGCAAATGTCTTTGATAAGGGAGGGAAAAATGGCTACAATAAGTGCTTCAGCAGGACGCTTTTCTCCACAGTGCAGATACCAAATAATGGCAGGAACGATATCCTTCCTCTTTCCGAAAACGGGGGGGGGGGATAAAAGGAAACGTAGACAGATGTTTTATCACTGTGAAGCTAACAATGAAAGTGAGAGGCAGGATTTTCTATTCCGCCATTCGGGGAAAAAAAGCTGTCGTCTCGAAACAATGGCCCTCTTTAGCGGCCTCCTTATACGTGTGCTGGAGGTAAGATTGAGACAGACTTTATCGTGTTGCATAGTAATGGGGAGGAATGCTATCGAAATATAAAAATGAAAACAGAAGTCGGACTGAATATTCTAAATCGGATTAGGTATCCTCAGCTGACTTCCCCTTCGCTGATAGAATTCTGAGAATTTTGTTCGAAAGCCGATATGTCACGTCATTGTCAGACGTTCCGAAACTCATAGCTCCGATAAAGTGGGAAAAAAAGAGAAAACTGAGCGGTAAAAGTCTGTGAAGGTGCTGTTGTGGCGTGGAGTTTCTTTGATTTTTCTTCAACGCGAAAGAGCTGTCAGGAGGCGTCTTCTTTTGTGATATAATGAAGAACAATACATGCGAGGAACTTTAGTGGAGGAACGCGGGAGAACTTACATTTAATTTCACACGTGCTCTGAACTTGTTTGAAATTGATTCTGAACTCTGCAAGAAAGACCCTATGAGGGAACCAGTGCTCATTGTGATCTTGCGATGTGTCACATCTGGATGGTCCTGCTCAACTTTGTTGGAGTGGTCTGAAGCACACGGAGAGTCAACGGCGCCGCATTCTCCAGACGACTAGCTGGGCTCCAACATTACAATGGTGCAGGAATCGCACGGAGGATTTTCAGAACACAGCATCCTGTCAACAAGCCCTTCAACTTGCTCACCTCTTAATCAGAAATTTGGGAGAACCACCTTAGCAGCGAGACCCTTGGGGCAAAGTCAGACGCTGCTCGGGAATAATTACGGTCAGCTAGCATCTGGCCAGGCGAATCTGTGCTTCGGAGAGGTCCTTGCCCTTTGGAGCAACTGCCGCAGCACCCGGGGGGGCCGTCTGGCGACGTGTGACATCATGCCTGTTCCGGTTGTCACATTTTTACCCCTGCTGGAGCCTGCTCACGAGACCCGATCACGGGCGGAATGACGAGGCAGATGTTTTCGTCCGGCCATCCTGGTGGTGACAGCAGAGCTGTTGTGACACAGTGACATGCTGACGTGAGACATGCTGGCTATTATCCTCTCAGCTGCCTGTGGTTTCCCACACAGAACAGCCATGAACACCCCGAATTCCCCAGCAGCAGGTGTTTATACCAGGGACTGTAGTATTCTGATAAGGATATAAAAGTGGAAAAGTCATAAGAAATGTATAGCGTTAACCTCTTTTTTGTTGGGAGAAACAGTCTTGCTATTTATAAACAGGTTTTGTCTGTTTCTGATGATCTAAATGGGTTTGATTCGTGCTTTTGGAACTGTTTGTTTATTGTCTCTTTATTTCCAGCGATATCGCCTGGTTTAGTAGTAGCGAGAAGACTGTGATTTTTTACATTCAGCAACATTTCCTGCTCTGACCTTGCAAAGTATTCTGGAATCATTAATTTAAAAAAAAAAACTCATATTTTGAATACTGTCCTAACATTAACGCTGATGTAAATAGAGATGTAAATATTGGTCCTGCACTGTTAAACCGTTTTCTTATTGCATTGAAACGGCAACTTAGATTCCCTGTTACAGTTGAAAAATGTTTGACTTGTTTTATACAGTATTTATATGAATCTATCCATCTATCCAACATTCATTTTCAAGAGCTATTATAGCAAAATTTCAGATACGTAGAGCTTGGATACAGAGATACCAAAGTACTTATTATTTTCAAGTTCTTTAGTTCTCAGTTGTGTTTATATATCTCAACAATAACAACAACAATAATAATAATAATAATAATAATACATTATTTACATGCTGTCGGCTGCTGTTCCTGCGCTCCTGTTCTCAAGTCTGATTTTGTTCCTATGCTTTGGCAGTTCAAATATGCAGATTTATTGTTCCAGTAAAGTGCACTGAAATAAACAGATTCTGAGAGTGCATATAAAAGCATATGCAGCTTTACTTCTTCATCTCAAACTCCCCAGAGGTTGCCGGGAATGCAGTTATTCACTGCAAGTATTACAGAGCTGTAGCTCTCCCATAATGCTTTGTTGCCGTAAATGTTTGCCAACAGTGTTTGTGTTGGTTTTTAATAAAAGGTTTTAAGTACTGACTATCGTGGTCCCCATCAAGGTCACCAGGACACGTGAACAATTGTGAACTCAAGCGCAAAGTTCATTTGCAAGTGTTGCAGAAGTGCAGAAGGTGTCGGGTCCCGATTCTGCGATGCGCGCCCTCGGATGCTGGAGGACAAAGGGAAATGGAGACCGAGAGATCACGGGGACCCAGAGATTGGACAAACGGTTACAACAAGGAAGCGGTTGAGAGGAGGCGCCCATGAGGGCCAACAAGGAGCAGCACCCGGGCACAGAAGCTGGAGGAAAGCATACACGATGGTGCGAAACCTTTCAGTCCTCCTTTTAAAGGCGGCGTGTGTGATTGGATAATTGAATTATTGACTGACCAGCTATGCTGGGATGTGCTAGACTGCCTCCTGCTGGTCACTTAGGGTGTTGCACATGGCAGTTAGAAATCACATTTTGAGGAGAGTAAAGAGACTGTGATTTCATAGTTCTTGTTTCTGTCCCTTTACTGTCAAAGGGCTTTTTTTTTTTTTTAATTCCCTGTCGGGACAAAACCTGCAACACAGGGTATTCATTTACAATGTAGTTACTTCATTACAATATTTATTAGAGTAGTGGATCTTTGAACTGAATTCAGGAGGGCTGGTTTTCCATTTCTTTCTCCTGCGCACATCTGCTAGGTTGTGAAGATGGAGAGAACTTGCAAGCTCCGCACAGCCGGAGCTGTATTTGAATCTGTGCCGGAATGCTCAGCTCAGGCATTGTGAGGTACCAGCATCACCCAATTATACTCATCATTGTAACATGTGTGCTGTCAATTTTTATCTTGTTTCATTATGAACTGTATATATTTGAATAACATTGATGTTCTTGTACATAAGCTTTTATGTCCAAAAGTGAAGAGAAGTGACAAATAGTTTAATTTATCCATCGGTCCATTTTCTCTGACCGCCCGTCCTGGTCTGAGTCTCAGCCACCAGGAACCTAACCTTATATATTAATATTATGTATACATATCCATATATGTATAGGCATATGCAAATATGTCCAGGCAATCTTATAATATGTTTATGTTAAATGAACACAAATCTTCAAGACCAATTTGCATTTTCCTTTTCTGATTTTCATTATGATAATTTTACAACCTTTTCTTTGCTACACCTCCAGCCTGAGGACATGTGTGGCACAGCTGTGACTGTCCTACAGCAGACAAGCCAAGTGGCAGCACAGGGACTCCCTATCAAACAATGTGCCACGCAGCGGGGTCACTGCCACCTCAGAGGACTCCCTGCTTTCTACAGGGCCTCACCTAACAATGCAAGGCACATAGACTCTACGCCACGAAAACACACTCGATACCTACTGAGACCCAGTGGGGGTGGCGGCGCGCAGACTGACACGAGCAACCACATGTGGGTTTACACCCGCTGATTCCAGAAGGAAACGTGTCTGCAGGACCACTAGAACCACTGGAACTTCTCTGGGGCTACAAACTCCTGGCAAGTTAAGCTACTTAAAGTGAATTTTCTGGAACTAGTGTTGAGTTCAGTGCAAATTTGTTAAACAAATGTGTAAACAAATTTACTTTTCTGTCTCCATTGAACTTTCCTGAGTCCTGATACGAGAACGCAACAGAATGCGCAACACACTCTTTAACTTTCTCGCAGTGTATTACCCCGAATGTACTGCACTCTCTCTTCATATTCAGATTCACAAAACCTCTAACAACTTCAGTGTCCTGTTGGTTTCAGATGTTACCTTCATCCAGCAAAAGAGAACCCATTGTTTCCATCATCTGTAAGGAGAGGTCGAAATGTCAGCCACAGCAGTAGAAAGCTCTTAAGTTATTAAAAGTTATAAAGACTAAAACAGGTCCTCGCAACTTTAGTATGATATAAAACCGGCAGAATTTCTGAGTTTCTTAGAAACTCAGGGGTGATAGGTTTAGTATAATATTTCTATGAGTTTTAGGTCTCCTACCTATATTATAATAGCTTCACAAGTGATGATGTATCTAAAAAATCAGTTTTACTGCAAAAAATAATTATATAAATATTATTATTTATGATATAATCATAAAAATAATAAAAATAATAACCCAAAACAAATATATGTATGATGCTGAATGGATTGGTAGCCGTGGATACAAGTGGTCTTGCTCAGGCCCCGGCTCTGTCGTGACAGATATAAGGGACTGTTCTACATAGTACCACTACAATAGAGTGCCTGGGAGGGGTGGGTGGCCACTGGTACTTGGACCCCCTGGGGTTTCTTTTCCTCCCCCTCTCATTGTTTCAGAGTTTTTTTTTTTTTTTTCATCTCTTCAGTTGCCACCGGGACATTTCCATAGATAATAATAGTCCATCTGACTGAACAGCAGACATTTTACACCACACCCTTTCCAACCCCGTTGTTTATCCGTCGGACCTGAAACTGAAATTTTACCGGAGTTCTTATATTATCGATCGGTGGTGGATGAAACATAGAAACATAGATTACTGTCTATTCCTATTTTACATTTGAATAGTTCATCATAATATTCATTTACTTTGAAACATTTTTTAAAATACTGTCAAACGTTTTTGGGAATTTCATATCTGTCATCCATGAAATACGCTATTTTCTGTGTTAATTCACAAGCACTAAAGATATAACTAATGCATTTTTATTATGTTTTCAAGCTCCGTTGATGTAATATGTCAATGACCTCTTATATCGCTGTTTTATTAAGCTCCATTTCGCAGAACAAGGTATTCCTGCCATGGAGTAGGCAATAATAATTCATGATGAAAATAGAAAAAGTAAAGTAAAAGAAAATAGAAAGTAACAGAGAGTAAAAATTGAAAATAAAAATTGCGTATGTCAACATTTATTTAACATTCAGTACCTTTTCCTTCGGCTGTAAGTGATCAAATGAAAATGAATTTCTTGGTGGTAATTATAGAGGAAACATTAAAAAGCTGCGACAAACTTAACTAGTCATTTTAATTTAGTATCTTTCAAAAATACAACGATTTTAATCTGACTGATTTTCTTATTAGTCTCCTGACTACAGTCACGCTGAATCATGAACTGAGATTTTGTTTTTCAAACTGTGTGCAATTTGCTTTTAGGACCCGTTTTACGTAATGTGTGCAATGATAAATGAATATAAGTTATGAATGGAGGACCGAGTTAATGGTAATTAAATTACTGTGTCAGTTTTTTTCTTCTTCCTCCTAAATGCTTCTTCAGGGCTGCGTTGAAGTCAGTGAACTTTTCTTCTTTGCTGGGTGAAGACTAAAATTGCAGTAAATTGCAGAAGACACAGCTAAATAAATTTACATTCTGAACTCGGTCATGTAGAAAAGTACATGTTTTCATTGCCCGTTTCAATGATTTGACAATAATTCACAGATAAAACTGTACAGTACTGTACAAACGTCTTAGGCACCTGTGGGAAAATGCTATAAAGATGGTTCCAAAAATAATGTCATGAATACTTATGAATCAATAAACCTTCTAAAAAGTGCAGTAGACAAAAAAACCTCAGTCAGATCAATATTTGGTGGGACCACCCTTTGCCTTTAAAACAGCATCAATTCTCTTCCGCATACTTGCATGCAGTTTAAGGTAGAGGTTGGTAGGTTTTTCCAAACGTTTTGAGGAACCGGCCACAGTTCTTCCGCAGACTTTGACTGTCTCTGCATGTCCTTCCAGACTGACTTGATCATGTTGAGATCAGGGCTCTGTGGGGACAGACCATCTGTTGCTGAAGATAGTTGTGTATGACTGAGATTGGGTGTTTGAGGTCATTCTCAGGCTGCACAATGAATTTGGGACCAACCAGAAACCTCCCTGATGGTAGATAAGAATCTACCTGTACTTCTCAACAGACACTGAAGTTGCATGGCTAACACGTTTGCACAGTACTGTACGTCTCCTTGTTGCTGACCAGAGAGTTTGTCGACGCGGTTACCTTATCTCGAATGTGTTCACCGGTTCTTTTCTGATGCGAGGGAACAACGGATGGGTCCCTCCTAGGACTGGAGCCAGCTGCCTTTGCTCACAGGTCTGCTTCCTGTCACCTGCAGGCCGCACGCGTCCACCTGTACACCCACCCACACGTCTTCCTCCACCTGTTTGACGAATCTTCTAAAACACGCATATTGGGACCACCTAACAGATTGTTGTTTTGGGTGAACCGACAGCAGGTGTCATACGTGTGGAAATTTAAAAGATGGTGATTAATTTCACGGCTGCTCGAGGTGTAAAGTTTATTAATGGCAGTACGAAAAAATAAATACCTCCTTGCACCGCGGTAATTAGCACAACCCGATCCATCCATATCCATCCGTGAATTTTTGACAAAGGGGAGCGGCTAAGGCAGCGAATATGAATTTCTTCTTGCCGTGAAACTAATTATAATTCGGGGTTTGGGGAGTCGGGGGGAGGTTTGTTCTCGCGGTGAGGAAGGGCTCTTCCATCTTTCATCGCAGTCATGGGTATCACGCATTGTTCAAAGGAGACAATCTGGAAACAAATCCATTTCCCAGGCTGCCTGAAATATGCTTCCTTTTTTGTTTTTTTTCTTTTTAAAGTACAAAAGCATGACGTACAGTACGTAGGCAGCCGTCCTCCTGCTGTATTTTTATGTTCTTTAAATTGTTCTGTTTGAACATACCTTAACAAGGTGTGGAATCCCTTATTATGGATTCCAACCGTTCGTCACTGCTCATTTTCAAACGTCTTTTATCCCCGATTTAAACAGTGACTGCGAATCATTAAACGTGTTTTGTTTTCCCATGAATTATGCGACAATTGTTTTTAATAGGCGCATTTATGAACCACTGTTTTCGATTCGAACGAAATTACAGATGTTCTGAAGTGGACGATGAAAACGGTCATTATTAAAATACGTTCAGGAGCACCTTATCAAACTACTGTTTCGTTTCGATCGGATTTTAAACGGGGGTTTCATTACAGACATGGCCGCATTTTTTTTTTTTATAGTTTAAAAGTGTCAGCCAGTTTTGTCATACGATACCTAAACAACTAGAGTTACTGTCGGGCAGGTTAGTTTTTTTTTTTTAATTTTGCATTTTAAATATCTTCTAAGCGTGTATTTTATCAGGATGTGTTGACATGAATAGTTCTAGACAGAGCTGACAGGGTTCAGCCCAGTAGGTTCTCTACACTTCTGACCTTGGCGTGAACCAGACAGGGTCTCTTATTTGGCAAGTTGTATGTAAGATGGAGCTGGATGCAGTGCACATGTGTGCAGGGTGTGTGTGTGACTTCAACAGATTTTGGTTATCTTCTGGTTTGTCTGTGTATATCAGCGTGTGTGTGTGTGTGTGTGTGTGTGTGTGTGTGTGAGACGTCACTGCTCCTGCTTCTCCATGCCTTGAAAAATGCGTTTTCAGTTTTCAAAATCGCAAGCAACCTTTTGGAAATTTTGTAACTTTACACAGAAACCTCACCTAGGATGAAGATACCTGCTGTGTCAAATTTCAGGTCCACTTTTTAAAGCTGTGCATAAGGAACAAGCAAAAGAAACAGATAAAGAAGCAAACAGAGACTGAGGTATGGAGATCAGGGTAAACTGTGTTACAGTGTCGACGCCGTGCATCCGTCCTGACTTGGTTTCACTCCAGATGCTGGCTTTTCTAGAAAGTTAATAGCAAGGAACCATTCTTAGATCTGGTACAAGGCAACATAGGAGATGCTTACGCCAGTTCTTTGTCCTCACAGCCAGGCGTCTCCAGGGATTCAAAGTCTTGAGTGTGATACTGCATATTCCTCGATTTATGTTTATTGCCAAAAACAGAGCTTCTTATGACCCTCTTTCATATTACCCTCCCACACATTTATTCTTGCTACTCAACACGTGTCACACAGATAGACCATGCTGACCAGTAGATCAAATTCCACTGTTACACAGCAGCAGCGGCAGCATATAAACATTAAGCAAAGTTTCAGTCTGTCTGTCTGTCCAGCTAGTTGTCTATATCTGTCTATTTAACTGTTTTCTTCTATCGGTACACATGTGATACGGGATAAAAATTATCATTTCATACAATTCCACACAGTTCAGTCAGGCAGTATGGAGACTCCTTGCTCAGGTGGGATTTCAGCGCTCCAGGGAATTGGTGAATTTTAATTGCCCGTAATGTGTGTGTGTGTGTGTGTGTGTGTTCCTCTTCAAGTTTACTTTGGCTTACTTTGCCTGATCTATGCACCTGAGATCACCCGGATCACTCTAACCCTACACTTCAACAAAGGATTATCGGTAACAAATGAAAAGTCACAGTAAAGTGTATTTCTTTTATTTGATTTCAGCTATATCTGTTATTGGGAATATGCTCTGGAATTTAGGCTCCTCAATACTCCCCAGAGAGTCATTCGCTGAATATAATTCTGACTGATTCTAATTCTTCACATTTCCCATTTAAGGCAGCAGGGAACCAACAACCTGGGGGACCTGCCACTGCACGGCGTCACACACCATAACACACGTCACTCCCGGCACCGAAAAAGCCGGGAAACGCAAAGAGCGCTTGCACTGAACCTGTAGCTGGCCGCGAATGGGGCAGGCTGCTCTTACCCTTCTTCACGGGCGGCTGCTGTGATTTAAGATGAAATACCTTTTTTAAATTGCCATTGATTGGGTATTGGCTGTACAAATACGGCGTCACTCCAAGATTCAGTGCCTTACATACCACATATCCAATTTCCTGAAATACAGCCTTGTATATTTTTCCTGACACCTCTTAAATAGCTACACCGCTGCCACAGCGATCTTTTCTGTCAGCGGCCATCAGCAAGTTGCTAAAGTACCAAGTCGATTTGGAAAATGTGTCTTTTTTTTTTTTTTAAGCAAGCCATAATCTCGATTGTGGCCCCCATGGTTTTCTCATTAGAAGTTATTGTTACTGTCCCCATTATTGATAGATTTTAATTTCTGCTAACACCCCGTACAGACTCGGCTTTTGCCTTCATCTTGTACATTGCATAGCGGAACCGGATTATTACACTGCAAAAATATCCACTTTTCCTGTTAATTTTCAATCTCTTCGGCATTTTAACAACCCGGAGCTGATATTGTTCGGGAATAAACGGAATAGACATAGTCTTAATGTGTGTGCTCTGCGTCCACGCGTATGTGCAAAACGTACGTTTCGAGACAGGTTGGCCGAAAAGCGTCGTTCGTCGAAAAGAGCTGTTGCTACATTAAAGGGCAAATGTTTGCATTCTGAGCGCCTCGCGTGATAATAAATCATGTTTTAACATGCAATTTATTCAAGCCTGGACATAGTTATGCATTATTAAAGGTCAGGCCAACTCACAAGATAACATTTAAATGACATATAATGAAAGGTTTATGTTTAAAAGTGGCATTTGAATTAGTGAGAAGAATGAGAAAAGTTGAGAGCTATAGTAGGTTGAATATCCACTGGGGGAAGACAGTTTTTATTCTGTACTTTAAAAGGATATAATTGGATGCTCCGTGTTTTAATTAGGCCTCTCGTGGAACCCGGAGACTTGGATGTACGGTACCCACTCCTTTTCACAGTCCATACTTACTGTAAGTGACTCCAGATATAATTAAGTGAAAACTTTGACCCTCCCTTCTTCAAAACTCATAAACCTGACACAGTTACTGGCATTTCCCAAATGTTTTATCAATTTTAGACTCCTGACTTCGTCACGGGCCACAGGAAGGTTTATTTCCCCAAATTCATATTTTACGTTGTATTAAAAGGAGTATAAGAAATCTGAAAATGCTCGCTTGTTTATTGCGAGTTATCTGCTTGTTTAGTGTGCAAAGGCAGACCCACTTTACACTGTGCTCATTTATTTGTTAGCATTCAGCCGCTGATTCTATCCAGGACCTCACCTGGGAAAACTCTGCTTTACAAGTCTCGGCGCTAAACTATTTTTGCACAAAAATATATACGGAAATCCCTCGGAGTCTGCGTCTAATTCGTGTCCCTAAAATGCACGGGGTACCGAATGTTTTGGATACTGAGTACCTATTTCTAGTTATTCTAAACAAACACTGCAAACAGCAGTTGCCTAATTAGAAAAAGACTTAATGTTGTCGCTAATTTACATATTAGTCCCCGCATTACGCACGGGAGGTGAGAGGTCCCATGGGTGGGGTTGTCAGCCCGAGTTCAGCGTTATTACATGTTGAATAAAGGGATTAAAGATGTGTGTCAGTGTGGTCCGCCATGTCGTTTTTTTGTTTTTCACAACAACTGGCATTTAACTAAATAGTTTTATATTTATAAAATGAAATAAGCAATAAATCTGGCGACGCCACAACGTTCAGACAAAACGAAACAGGTGGAAACAGCTGATAACACCCGTGAACGCGCATGTCTGGCTTCAGATAAATTTGTAACGGAACACAATATAGTTTAACACAATACATGCACCATTAGTTTCTACAGTACGGTGTACACTCCTGTGTGGTATTTATTAGTAATTTTTTAAAGCATCTATTTAGACTTTTATTCAAACTAAAATTTTTTGTGTCGTGGATAAGCTTTATATAAAAATTCCTTTAGGCAAAACGTTCCGTTCAGACGTTGGTATACAGGTGTAAATTTTCAAGCGCCGTTATATCAAAAATTCAGATGCGGAGAATTCGGATACCGAGGAATTGCTGTGTTATGTATGCGTGTTTTATATTTGTTATAAGTTGCAGGGTCTCAACTGTATGCGGCCTTTCCGGTAAGGCCTGCATGCTGTAGTAATGCTCCGACTGCAGACATTTGTGTGGTTATTTTCACCGAAGCTGACCCACGCTGGTGTATCACATTTCATCTCATTTCACTGTAAATGGCCCTTTGTCAATTACGCTGTATCGATGTCCAGTGAGTGGATCCCTCATTTTGTCCATGCCAGTATTCATAATGGAGACTGTGGGAAATTGTTTTGACAGAGAATAATAAAAATCACTGTGGTCCAGGAAATAATGAATCTTAATAAGTACACGCATAAGTGTTTTTTCACTCTCTTTCTCTCTTATCTGAAATTAATTCACTGCTACTAATTGCTTTTCCCTTTTTCTTTCTCTTTTTTGTGTTCAAAGCTGTGATAATTATTCCCCCCCCCGTTTCAAAAAGCTTTGTGTTAGTGTGGTGAGAGAGAAGGAATATGAAAGAAACTTGGAGCAGCACTAACAGATTTGGAAGAGATACTGTTTGCATGACGGTTTTATGGATATTAGAAGTTAGTTTGTCTTCCGTTGAACAATTTGGATTTTCTAGTTGAGCACACATACCCCTTTACCTGCTTAGAAAAATACATGATATGTGTCCTTCTACTGCGGGGTAATTTAATTGTTATACTAAGAATTAAATCAAACTGGTTTACCAGCAGGAAGTTCTTTAGTTATTCTTCCCACAGGAAGTCTTCTGCACCCCTCAGATGCACAGTTCCTTGATTTAAGGAGAATGGGACATTTGCAGTTTTTCACCTCATCCTTATTAGCGCACAAGAAGTAGCCTGTGAACACATCGATGTGCTGTGTGTGAAGAACCCACAGGAACAGAGAAAGTTGAACATCTTTCCAGCCACATGAAGTACATGTTGCTGCTTGAGCTTTACTTTTACAAACGGGGGGCACAGACGCCACGAAAGATCCGGGCTGGTTTCCCTCGGTGAAGACCTGACGGATGCCTGCGATGTCTTAGTGATACGGGACTAATTGTAATATAGTCCCAAATAATGGCTTCAGATTTCGGAGAATAACACATAACACATGTCAGGAAAAGTACAGTTTATATGTGAAGATGCACAACCTTGAGCTGTACATGTTGCATCGTATAATAACCTCATGTAAAGTCGCACAACCAGCGAATGAAACTATATTGTTTAGAGATGCACAGAAAAGCGTTTTATATTTATGAGATATTACTTTGTGTTTTACACACCGCTGCGCACACAGCTTTACGGTGACCCCATGCCAACCCTTACACTTACGCCTAGTTACAAATAACAAACACCCCGTAGTCGGAAACCCCTCCTTTCCACAGTAAGAGGGCACACATCATATTTGTCATGTTTAATATTTCATGCTTAACTACTGACCTAAATTACAAAACCAATATAGTAGGTGTTTAATAATTAAGGAATCTTAACCTTTTAAATAAAATTTATATTTTAGGCTAAGTAAAAGTATACAGAACGACAGCCTTAGCTTATTCTTGTGCATTTATTTCTATTTTCATTACCATATGGAGAAAAAACAGCTCGATTGCATAACTCAACAATCAAGGATAAATCCCACCATGAGGCCCACCAGAGGCAGTGCATGATGGGAAATTTCCTCTTAATTAGGCCACGCGCCTTTCAAGTTCGTAGCCACGTCAGTGGGACCAAAGCGGACTCAAGGTTCAGTCATTAAGGAAATCAGGTCGACATCCATAGTTAGAAGGAGTCTGAAGGAAACCAAGTAATTATCAAAGTCGTGTCTTAATCATAGTTATACGTTCCTTCTACGAAACTTCCTAAAAGCTAACGTAGTGAAAGGCACTATAAAGAAAACTGTGACACTGACATTTGACGTTTTCTGGCAGTATTCACTTAGCAAAATGACGGTGGTAGCAAATAACCCTATTGTCCCTTTTGGTCGGTGGCTTTGTCGCAGGAGCGCTAAATGAAAACGTGTGCTATAACACACTTTGCACGAGCAAAGGAGTAAAAGAGACGCAGCTCGATTAAACCGATGTCGTACGACGATTCTGGGTTCCTTCGGGTTGAAGACATGCATTCGGTGGCGTACTGGCGACAAACCGAGGCTTGTTTAATAAGTACATTTTTCATAGTCACGTCTGAGAACATCGCTGAAGTTGAGGACGTGACAAGTTAAAAATACATACTCAGGCTAGCGCTTTGCTGTTTGCATAAATTTGCTGCTTTTGGACCTCACGTAGACAAAAAAATGTGAGGGGAAAATTGCAGATAAATTCAATTTAGTGAACAAAGGACACCCATGCGCGCACACACACACACACACACACACACACACACACACACACACACATCCCTCTTGAGAAAAAAGTCTCTTAATTGTTAATCTAACCATCTATTTTTAGCTAAAGTTTTATCTCAGTTGGGATCATCCATTCTTTAATTAGATGAATACATGAATCTGCTCATTTTTGTGCCATTTAGACATCCGTGCTGAAATTAAAATGAAACCTGAGCTCAGACAGAGATAGCAAATTATCTGTATTATAATTTGAAAAAATAACGTCAAATATTAAAAAATCAAATTAACTGAATCCACATTGATGTGTATTCTTTGCCTTTGTTAGGAGTCGCATGTGGGTCATGGCGATAATAAAGAAAAGAAGATGTTTGTCTGGACTTTGGGGTGGACCTGCAGATGGATCTTGCCTTTAAATTTACACTAATTTTGTCCTCCATTATCCAAAGAAGTGGAATCAAACAAATAGTAAGCTGAACCACAGCAAGTCAGCAAGTGCTCTTGAGGTCGCTCTCTGTGGGTGATTTGACCCAGCTGTATTTGAGTGAAGTGTACATCTCAGCACTTGTTATGTTGGCATTTACCCCATCACTCAAGGCAGAAAAAGTGTGATGCGCAGAGAAATGGAAATGAAGACAGAATCGGACCACTCCGCAGCTGTTTTTCAAGACCCAAGTTCTGCTGCTGCTCAACTTTTGCCTCCCTAATTCTCAGTAGATGCTTATGAGTAACTCCGGCAGACTTCTAGCTTTCAGACCACCTTCCTGAAATAACATGGCGGCAGGAACAGTTTGCCCCACAGTGTGAGAGAAGAAACAAGAGTGCTAAGCCGATTAAATTTTTCTGGCCAGCAAGAGGTCTGACACCATAATCGGACACATCCTGGTCCACGGAAATATGCATAATATGTCAGACCCACCGGGATTGAGAATCCTTGGCTCAAACAGAGACAAGGCAGCCTGGGGCAAATGATGCTAAGGTTTGTTTTTTTTTTTTTTGCAAGGTAAAAGCCAACAGCAAGATTTGCAAATATGTTTGCAAGCAACACAGGTCTGCTTGACAATCGCTGTGGACAAGCTCTTGTACTGAGAGCTTCTGAGTCATACTGAAACAAAGCTAAACAGTGGAGCATTATCATACTGGAGGACTGTTAGCTGTTTACTGGCCGAGAGTTTTCACCTCACCCAAGGCCTTCGGTAATGCGGAGAGTACATGTTTGGCTTGGGTTGTTAATGAGAGTGCCCTTGGAAAGGACCTTGCCTAGGGCCAGAACTTTATTATCAGTGTCCTGTCCAGGGCTGTGGGCCCTCCAGTCACAAGGCAGAAGCCGCACAGTGAGCTTGACGTGGTCATGTAACCTCTGTGCAACACTGCGGGGACAGATATCACCCCAGGGATCTTCCTCACAAGGGGCTCATATAGAAGTGTAGCCAGAGAAGAGGGACAGTGGCACCAAACTGAGGACAAAAAACGGAAAAAAATGTACTGAACCTTGGGGTTTCCATGGTTTCAATAGAACAAACCTGATGGATTTCGTTCTCACGTACTGTAGATAATATGGGCTTCATGGAGGTTCGTGGAGGATTACATGTGAAACCTTTGTGGAAAGAAGCGTAAACATGCCGGTTGCTGATCACCTCAAGCTTGGATCTGACCTCCCCATCCTTGTGGCATTTTATATCTACCTGAGTGCTGTTTCAAACAGTCCACTTACAGAATAGTACAACTGGACAGATCCAATACTGAAACATTTGTATGGTTTTTAAAGCGTTTACTTTTACTACTTTGCTCGATGTTGTCTGTTGGTAACCATCTACGTTATATGCTGCAGTTGCTTGGTGTCCAAACTCTGTATCCAAATTTCTGCCGTCACGGCCCTTGAAATTAACATCTTTGTATCAGTATCTGAGTGAAAACTTTTCCTATAACGCATTTTTTCTTATCCATATTTATAAAAACAAAAATTAAATAAATCCCCCATTTAAAACAATAGGAAACAGGCACTTTGTGTCCAAAAAATTAGGTAAAATCTGATGCGCTTTCAGGGAGGAGTTCGATTCGGATACCGAGGGATTACTGTGCAGGTAAAACAACCAGCCGCTGGCAGGGTCCTTTCTAAACCGCGCGGTCCACCTCACAGAGCAGGCGTTTCCACAAAAGACATTTCACAGATCAAGCTTTTTAAGAAATGGAGCATCCGAGGAACACAGAAAGTTCTGCGATATCCGTGATTCTTTTTGGCATCAACCGCAGGGCAGTCAGTGATATCTGGGTGCTGTTGTCTTACACCCAGAGCAGAAGAGGCCAGGACAACTCCAGTCCAGCCAAAATCAATGGCCTGACTCGCCCAGGCCCAGCGCCGCCGCTTGGATCCCATGTTTTGTATGCAGCGCAACCCTTAGACACATCATACCATCCTCAGATCAAAACATGATTTTAACCTCCGGGACGGAAACTGTACTCTTTTTTTTAACTCCACTTCTTTCTGTGTGTTTTGCCCTTTAATATTTTTTCTTTTTGATTTCATTCTCTGCTTGCCTGGGGCTGCTGGTGACAATAGAGTCAGTGTGTGTGTGTGTGTGTGTGTGTTTTTTTAATTTTTTTTTTACAATTTTACAATCTTAGACAGTTAACGTGCACTGCTGAGTTTCTTCAGACACTATACTGATGCTGTGGTACAACAAAGAGAAGTATTATCTGACATGTACTTTCCAAAGGGAAACCCTACTGACACAACCTGGTCCCTCAACGTTTTGTGTTTTTCAACAGCTGAAGCTTTTTTTTTTTTTAAACCTGGAAAATCTGGAAAATTTGTGCATGTTTATATGTGGGTTTTAATTCAAATTCTCATACAGTACATGAGCACATTGCACAGTATATACATGTATGAATTTAATAATAGGACTATAATTATGACACAAAATATTAGCAACATAAGTTATTAAAATAGCTACGGGTATTATACATCTTAATGTGTACATCGGTCTACATGCTGTATATCATTTGTTAATTCTTCAGAAAAAGAGGGTCGCATCAGTATTTTATCACCATGGTAGCCATACCAGTACCTGCTACTTTTTGGAGTGTAAAATTTTCCACAAAAGAAGAAACGGCCTGTTACTGCCACAAAGCCACCACAGCTGTCACCGTGGCACATTATCAGCATAATTCTGATGCTCGCAGCTTTTTGCACTTTGATTAAAAATAAAGCATCTTGCTCCGCAGAAGCACAAATACATTTAGATTAACAGTAAAACCGCTGGCTCACACAAAAAAGAACAAATGAACATTACTTAACATGTGATCATTCTGGGTTTTCTGCTGCTGGACTGGATCCAACCCAATTCTATTCTGCCAGCACTTTATCCCTCGTAATCACACAACATTGTTCTGCCAGTGTCTGTCTGTCTATCTATCTATCTATCTATCTATCTATCTGCCTGCCTGCCTGTCTGTCTGTCTATCTATCTATCTATCTATCTATCTATCTATCTATCTATCTATCTATCTATCTGCCTGCCTGCCTGCCTGCCTGTCTATCTATCTATCTATCTATCTATCTATCTATCTGCCTGCCTGCCTGCCTGCCTGCCTGCCTATCTATCTGTCTATCTATCTATCTATCTATCTATCTATCTATCTATCTATCTGCCTGCCTGCCTGCCTGCCTGCCTATCTATCTATCTATCTATCTGCCTGCCTGCCTATCTATCTATCTATCTATCTATCTATCTATCTATCTATCTGCCTGCCTATCTATCTATCTATCTATCTATCTATCTGCCTGCCTGCCTGCCTGTCTGTCTATCTATCTA